>MU760658.1:7152-42999 GCA_026770625.1 Nicotiana glauca
TTGGGACACCATAAATCTCTCAAGTGGCGACTCTGAACCTTTAATAAAAAACGAATCCCATTTCGATTGTCCTTAAATTGGAAAAACTCTTTTATTACTGTATCCCTTCCCGGGGTGTAGTAAAGCGGATAAAAGCTTTCTTCGGAAAAAGGAGGTGTGACATCATTATTCAAAGGCATCATGGTTCGGAGGCACCATTCTCATAGCCCGAGAACATCATTTCATAGCCTGCGAATCCTCTATTATACTCTTCATGGCCCAGGACGTCATGGTCTAAGGACGTCATCCTACCCGTCCGAAGACAGCATTCATGGTCCAACGGGAACCTGCATCACGTTTAAATTTATGCACAATATATATTCGTATTGCTCACTTGTAGGTACACCGACTAGCAACGGCCATTACAGTAGAAGTGATCCCGCTCCGGTTCCAACAGCCTTTCAGTCCCTGACCATCCTTCCCAGCCTGAATATCGCGTCCGTCTTTCGAAATCTCCATCGGCATGTTCCGCCGACGGATCCCCGAACTACATATGGCCTGATTCCTGTAAGACCAGGGATATGTAGGCAGCTCAGGAACCAGAGCTCGGTCAAAATTCTTCAAATCGTTTCGTTCGGTCAAAATTGGCCATCATATCTTTACCCGACAACTCTTTCATCCTTCTCGGGTAAAGAGGGGCAGCTGTTGATACCCAATTTTTCCTTACATATTTTTATATTCTCAAAATAGCATGTACGTGCATATATTAGTATGCTCAAGAGTTTTGGTATTTTTTCCTTATTTTTAAAGATTTTAAAATCGATTTGATGTATATTTTAATAGTACAAAATTCAATAATTATTCCCAGACTAGCATTTTTGGTGAATAATTTATTTTCATTCTCATATTACACCAAGATATAATTAAGGTAATTTTTGCATATTTTTTACACATTTGTTTGGTATTTTTTTTAAAGCCAAATTGCATATAATTGCAGTTATAGCCTATTTTACGATTAGCAGCATTTTGCAATTATAAAATTATTTTTAGTATTTTTAGATCAATATTTATACGTTATTAATTAAGTTCAATACCTTTAATTTGTTTTAAAATCTTTTTAACTATTTTATAAAATAATAAAAGAGGGAAAATTGACTATTTAACAAATAACCCTTTATTATTTCAATCCTAGCCAATTTAGCCACACCCTCCATCAGATTTAATTGGCCCAATTTCCAATTTAAAACACCCCAGCCCAATCCCTAATATAACCCGACCCAACCCTGATTTAATCTGAGCCGTTGATCAAATAAGATCAACGGCCCAGATCACCTTAATTAAAATTCTAACTACCCCCCGACCCCTTATTTTTTGAGTCCATCTCATCTCTCTACTCTCTCTCTCTATCTCTGGACTCTTGTAGGACTTCTGTCTCTTCCCCTTCTCCGACGAGTCCCTTCATCTTCTCCAGCGACCTTCTCCACCGGAGACTATGGATTCCTCACCCTCTGCCTCATATGGTTCTCTCATGCCGGTAAATGTCATCCCTAAGGCCCTCTAAAGGCGAGGACCCGTCTACTCACACCCATGGTGCTCCTGTTTGCTTCAGGCCTCCGAAGTTTTATTTCGAGTGAGGTCTGTGGATTATGAGGCTCGAGCCAGTAACGTTTGAGGTTTTTCTTATCTTCACTGAGGTTTTCTTTGAAACCCTAATGTTTGGAACCTCCGATTCTTTTAGATTTATAGTAGATCTACGCATATTACTAGTTATTATGATGTTTCCTTTAAAAAACTTTTTATTTTTCTGAACGGACCTTCACCTTTAACTAGGGTTCCGAAACCCTTTTCTCAAAATGATTTTCTTTATTGATTCTTAACACTATCTCATGATTTTCCCTTATATTTACCATTGTAGAAGTCTTTTCCTTGCTATTGGGTCAGTATATGTGTTTGATTATCACGAATGTCTTAAAATTCTAGTGATTCTACTCTGTTTTCCCATTAGGGTTTATGTCTCTTCATCTCCTTTGCATGTATCATGTCTACTCTGATGATTCGTACTAGTATCTGTGTGAAACCCTAATTTTTAGACCTAAAACCCTGAAAGCTGCTCTTTTTTCCCGTGTGCTTGCATATGCGTTCATGTTTCACTGATCTTTACCCTATGTTGTTTTTCTTTAGGTTCTTCTTGCCTCCTTGATTCACATGACTCCTAATGTCATATACTAGGGATTTCTGATTTCGTCCAATGTGTGTTTATTCCCTTTAAATCAGTATAAGTTTGCCACTTTGAATCCTTGAATGATTGTGATTAGTACTTTACTGATTTTGTGTATTTTCATTTAACCATGATACTTTCCTTAGAACTCTTTGCTGATTTTGTGTATTTTCCTTTAACCATGATACTTGCCTTAATACTCTTTACTGATTTTTGGGAATTTCCTTACTTGTTGGCATGTGCCTTAACAGACAATTGATTCCCTGCGATACCAGGGGATCTCTTACTGATTTTCAAAATGATACTCTGCCTTATGCAAGCATGTCACCAATTGATTCTTACTTTCCTTAATTCATATGTTCTGTACTTGGTCCTAATCACACGCCTTATTCTTTACTACTCTATGTATGATTGAAATTAGTCTCTTTCCTTATTTGTCACCCTGGTAGCTGTTTGAACTAGGACTCCCCAATTAAAGGGGAGTACTTACATTGATTGGGATTCTGATTGTATTTACTTTTATAATTATACTACACTTTACTTCTTACCTTATTTTCTACGCGTTTTTAAAACTATAAATACTCTACTCTCTCATTAGCAAAACACAGACACACACATCAGTGAAAATTCTCAATTCTACATTCTCTTGTGGTCTTTCCCTCTTTCTCCTTTTGCTCTATTGATGTTCTCTGCTCTTGCCTATCATTAGCCGGCTGTAAGCCAAGGCTAAAATTGTGTTATCGCTTTGTCTTTGCATCCTGCTCTTGCTCTTTTACTGGTATGTCCTAGTTTCAATTCAAAGCTCCAACAACAATATGATTCTCTATTTGTTTCAGTTCTTATTATTTCTAGTCTGCTTCTATTTGTGGTTCTCTTGCGAAATCTGTAATTAAAATGTATTACTAGCATGCTATTATGTCTTCCCTTCCCTTTGGATTAGTATACTCCCCTTTATGTGTGTTTCCAAGCATGACTTGCATACTTATCCCAAATCCTTATCACCCTTCTATGTGGTTGTTCTTCACGTCTGTTTTTCTATGACTGTGCTATTGATGGCTATTTCTGAACATGATTGAGCTAGTCCTAGACCTTCGCTGGTTTATATGTCTTTGTTCCATATGTCCCTAACCCCACTATCCATGTTTGTGTTTGCTGGACCTGCCTTGGTTCTATGGTCTTTGGCTGTGTATGCATCTATTTTTGGAGGTGTTATGACTAGGTTGTTATTCATTACTCTATTCTACTCTTAAAAACTATTTTACTAAACAGACTCTCTTGGTTTTACGAAATGTTTTAAGTAAAATTCCTTTCAACACTATTTCTGTCCAAGCAGTTTCGTACTCTCTTGCACTTCACTTTATTCCTAGATACTTAAGTTCCACCCCCTCAGTGTGAGCACTGCATTGGGGACCTTGTGAGTACCCTCTAAACTCTGACATACTGAGGGTGGTATTTCTACACTGCACATATTTAACTCCTGGTTAGTCAGTATGGGCGTGAGCATGGCCCAAGAGCCCTCAAGGTCCTTAGGGAACTTTGGCACACCCAAGCTATGAAAGGCTATTTTGGCAGTAAGGTTTGGAGAATTTGGGCCTATTGAAGGCTCCCTGTAGAATAACTTCTTATTTTTTTCATTACCGTAATTCAGATACTACTGGCTTGTAATAATTTGTAAATGAATGATTGTAGGCTGAATAGTGAATATGGGGGAGGGGTATGCATGTTTATTTCTATGGGTAGAAAATATGTTTATAGGTTTTTATTTACCTATTTGCGCAATAGATAACCTGCTTAGGACATGCACTTCATATGTTAGAAATCCTATTTTAGGTCTTTTATTCTCAGCATGTTATTGTACTCACTTCGTAATCTTAATTATTAACAATAAGCCAAATAAATTGTCATTACTGCATTGGCAAAGTAGAAATCATGTTTTAGGGACTCCTCTGTGCATTAGACATCCTATTACTTAGAGTTTTATACTTATCTGGATTGCAATTGTCAAAACGCCTATTAGCATGCTTAATCTAATAATACAAGTATTGAGTGTGTATTCTTTTTTTTTAAATCGGAGTCAAATATGCATGTCCACTCTTTAAGATAATCAAACAATGTATATGACGCCTAGGCAAACTTTAGGCCTAATAAGAATTGATTAATCATGTGCTTACCAGTTTAAGACTAACTAGCCTCTTTTAATTTTGTATATGTCGCTCCCATTCTTATTTTGATTCTCTGAACTTCACTTTGTTTTTGCTAAACTCTCGCCTTACTTTGAAATGATTTCGAAATTGTGTGGCTGTTCTACCATGTCTTCTACTAGGTTACCCATTTCTGTCCAGGATCGTGCTATTTTTCAAAATATTTATCCTACATCTCATCAAGTTAATGTATCTCAATGCCTTTACTCTATTTTCAAAGAATGTTTTAACGATCTTGTCTATATTTTCACTAACTCCTAAACTGATATAACTCTAAATCATACTACTGTCCTTAGTCGTATTCCTGAAAATCGAGCATTTTTTCAAATCACTTAGTCTTAACTAAGCTTCTGCTTTCACTAAAAGTCACTGTTTTATTTTAACATTCCGGATTTTTAAACTCTTGTCTTTGAGACGTGCTAATTATGTGCTCACTTTGGAGGGATCTGTGAGCCTCTATATGCCTTTGAATGTTCCCTTTATGTGCAATCCTATTTGTTATGTATGTTGCTTAGAATTTTTGTCTTTAAACTTAAGGGTTCAGCCTAGTCCCTATCACGTAGGAATAGTGGTCCTAAATTCCCTCTAGGACTTATAGGACGGGACGGGTAATAGCACACAATAAGTATTCATGACCAACTCACGCGTTTAATAACCTTTACGAGGTAGAAAGGGTAGAATATGGATATGATAACCACACGATAACACCATATGTATAAACGGTTACCGGGTGTTGTGTGGGGTGATCCATATTAATCATAAACCTAGGATCCCTCTCCCTTTGTTTGTTTTTGTCTCTTCTTGTAAAACCATTCAAATCTTTTCATAAATCTCTGCCTTCCCTACTTACCTTCAAAGTCTTTTTAGCTTATTTGCAATGTTTCATATTTGAATCTTTGATTGTTTATTTGATTACATAAAGTCACAATATAGCATGGCCGGGAACCACACTAGTGGATCTTGAGGGGTGCCTAACACCTTCCCCTCGAGATAATTTCTAGCCCTTACCGAAATTCTGGTTTTCCAACTCAAAAACTCTTAGTGTCCTAATGCACTTAATCATTAGGTGGCGACTCTTCAATTCCAAAAACCCAAAATCCCAAAAGGGAATAGAGTTGTCCTCCCAAATGTCGCAAAACCGATTTCGCGAGAAAAAGGGGGAGTTGACAATATTCTCCTCCCACCGGATTCTCAACAAGATGATTTGACAATGCGTGTCCTTTGACCACCTTTTGAGTTACATAGACGATATCGAATTCACTCAACAGTATCTGCCATTTGGCTAATTTTTCGGTCGGCATTGGTTTCTGAAATATATACTTCAAAGGGTCCATCCTGGATATGAAGTATATGGTGTAGGCATAGAAGTAATGCCTCAATTTCTGAGTTGTCCAGGTCAAATCAAAGCAAGTGAATTTCAGCAAAGAGTACAGTGCTTCGTAAGGTGTGAACTTCTTACTCAAGTAGTAGATGACTTGCTCCTTTCTCCCTGTCTCATCATGTTGTCCCATAACACCCGAAGGCTTTATCTAATATAGATAGATAAAGTAGCAAAGGTCATCCCGGCTCCAGTGGGACCAGGACTGGTGGTGTGGACAGGTACTCCTTGATCTTGTCAAAAGCTTTCTGACAATCCTTAGCCCAACTTGTCTCGGCGTCTTTCCTCGGCATCTTGAAGATGGGTTCATATATGACTGTGGACTATGCTATGAATTGACTGATATAGTTGAGACGTCCTAGGAAGCTCATCACGTCCTTTTTGCTCTTAGGTGGTGGTAACTCCTGAATAGCCTTGACTTTAGATGGATTCAACTCGATCCCTTGATGACTGACGATGAATCCCAATAACTTTCCTGCGGGAACCCCGAATGCACACTTTGCGGGGTTCAATTTCAAATTGTACCTCCTTAGCCTGGCGAAGAACTTTCTCAAGTCTGCTATGTGGTCTGTGGCCTTCTTGGATTTGATAATGACGTCGTCCACATACACCTCTATTTCCTTATGTATCATATCATGGAAGATGGTTGTCATCGCTCTCATGTACGTATCCCCAGCATTCTTTAGACCGAACGGCATCATCATGCAGCAGTACACCCCCATGGTGTAATAAAAGATGTTTTCTCTGCACCTTCTTCATCCAACTAGATCTGGTGATAACTCGAAAAGCCATCTATAAAATATTGGAGTCTCATACTTGGCGCAATTATCGATCAAGATATGTATATTTGGCAGTGGAAAATCGTCCTTGGGACTAGCTCTGTTTAAATCCCGATAGTCAACATATACTCTGACTTTCCCATCTTTATTCGGAACTGGCACAACATTGGATAACCAAGTTGGGTACTCAACCACCCTGAGAACCTTGGCTTTGATCTGCTTGGTAACCTTCGCCTTGATTTTCAGGCTCATATCTAGTTTGAACTTTCTCAGTTTCTGCTTTACCGGCGGGCACATTGGATTGGTAGGTAACTTGTGAGCCACAATGAACGTGCTAAAACCTGTCATGTCATCATATGACCATGAAAAAATATCCTCATATTCTTTTAGGAAATAGATGTACTCTTCCTTCTCTGTTGGTGATAAGTGAATGCTGATGCAAGTCTCTTTGATGGTCTCGGCGTACCCCAGGTTTACTGCTTCGATTTCGTCCAGATTGGACTTAGAATTATTCACAAAGTTTTCAACCTCCCTGACAACTTCCTCGGGTATCTCATCTTCTTCATCTGAATCACTATACTCATATTGTGTTGCCTCATTACATGTCACAGTAACCGATTTATCAAGAAAAGTAATAATAACGTTGTAGAACGGAAAAGTGTAGAAAATAATAATGAATAATAAAGAGCAATGCATTTGATTAAAACTAAAAAACATCCAAACAAGTACGGCTCGATGAATCGAGCATTTATTTTGAAACAAATAAGTCTTTTAAAACAAAGTTGCTGAAAATCTTAAATGCCTAGAATGGCTATAGAAACAAAATGTGCCAAGCTACCCAGGGACTCAGCGGGCCCGGGACGGTGTGGCGGTCCAGTTCCTGAGAATAGCTCCCTTCTCCACGGTTTGAATGGTGAGGCCTTCGTCCTCTTCCTGCTCAATTATTGCACTGCATTGTATCATTTATTCTAATTTTTCCTTTGCTTTTAGGATCACTTGGAAGAGGAGGGTGTGGAGGACCTTTAGGTATGCTAATGATATCAGTATATGTGAACCAACCTAAGAGGATGGGAATAATCAAAAATAAAGAAAAACAAAAAAGGTAACAAGTTAGAGGGAATTTTGAAATGATGCAGTATTTAAACACATATTGCGGGAATATAAATTTGTGTCCTAATTTGGGAGTCTCATTGTGCCCGAGGTAGGCCTAGCGACAAATAGATTTGGAGAACTTTAGTACCAGTAAATGCCTTATTTCATGATAAAAATAGACGAATCCCAAAATGACACGAAGACAATAGAAAAAGATAAGTTACTACTGACACTTGGCCTTATTACATTTTAGGAAAGCAAGTAAGTCTAGCCTATTTGGTCCCAGAAGGACCTTCCTCAGATTCGATCTTCCTGACTCCATCGTATAGGTCTCCCATCTCGCGTAGACCCAGCAACAAGTATGCTCTGGCCAGATGTCCTCCTTCAATATTATGGCAATCCTCAATCCTCTTTATGACCTTACCTTCCAGTTCCACTATTTCTAGCTCTAGATATTCCAGCTTCCTGTTGGAAGTGACTGCCATTTCTTTCCATTCTTCGATCAACCTGACATTCCTATCATGTATTTCCCAGTGCTCATTCTTAGAGTCGTGGACTCTCTTGCGCAGCCTGTTGTACTTGACTTGAGCTTCAGCTTCTTCGTCTATGATTCTATTCCCTCGACCGGTTCCAGGCAGAATCATTCCTTTTAGATTGTCTTCTAACCACGCCGGGTAGAGAGGTTCGCACCCTGCATGATACCTGTCAGGCTCAATGGTGTTCTTTTCCACAATGATTTTGCAGTGCCACATATGCTGGGCTTGGCACTTGTAAGTAACGTCGTCGTCTTGAAAGTCTGCTTTGAAATGGCTCATCTTGAAAATCATTGGTACAACCTGTCTCCTGCCTGCTTGCCTCACGACTCGGATAGGGACATAGGGGTATATCCCTCTCAACCTAATCAGCACCAAGTGTGGAGCGTCCCTGGATCTGATGATAAATTCATCCGTTGGGAACCACTCAAACATCCATTGCACTTACTCCTCGGTCAGATTGTCGAAAAATTCCACCAACTCTTTGGCACTCTCCTACTGAGCAAACCTGTCCGGAATGTAGGTCATCCGCTTAGGGTGATGGAAGGCAATATGATCATTCCAAGCCCTTCGCGGGAATTCTTAGTGATATTGGCTCTTTTGAAGATATTCTAGTAACCATAACTGTAGCAACATGTTGCATCCCTCGAAATGCTGGACCCCTCTTTGACAGTGCTCCAGAGCCCTGTATATGTCGGCTATGATAATGGGGACTATGGTATATGTCTGTCCATTGATCCCCTCCATCAAAGTTTTGGTGACCATGGCCAACCTAGTGTGTATTCTTTCCTTTTTCATTGCGAACACTATCAGGCCCAGGAAGCATACAATGAACACGAACACTCTGCGGTAGATATGGCCCAGAGAAGTGAGAGAGATCTCGTCATGGTAAGTACGGAAGGACTTGCTATGGCCGTACCTCTCATACAGATACTCGAAGTGTATGTAATATTTCTTCAGGCATCTCAAGTTAGTATTTTTCTTCAACCCCATCATCTTTAAGAACCCTTTACTAGTACCGTTCTCCAGGACCAATAACCCGGGGCTATCCCAAGTCAATCCCGCAAACCCTCCAATTTTCTCTAGAAGTGGTGTCATTCCTATGTTGCCAAAATGAAACACATTCCTTCACTATCCTAGAATAAAGTGGCAACCTCGATCAACCTCTTGTTTGGCTCAATGTCTAGCAGAGAAGGTATATTGCCCAAGTACTTTCTTACGTGTTTCTTGTCACTTGAGGAAAGGTCCTCCCACCAATCTAGTAGCAACGATGGGATTTTTCTAACCATATCGAATATGGGGACTTCGTGCCTTATTTTCTGCAAAACAAAAGGGTTAGTCTCTTATCCCCCACCAGACTCGACTATTTATACATTCATGATTAGCATATTGGAATTTGGTTCTCCAAATTAATGCACAGAACGCGGTTGTGTCCGTTGGGATTATGGAAACCCCGATGGACTTTTGGATAAGGCTCGTCTTAAAGGATTATTATGCAGATAACATATTAATCCGACTAAGTTTGACCATGATGCATTCACAATTTCGACTAGAGTAAGGTTACTATGGGGTCTAGACTGGTACCCTCAAGCAGAAAAATTGAAAGGGAAAGGCACGAAACCGTCGACTGCACCGCTGATCGACAAGTTTTACCACAAATAAGCCATTGTGAATTTAAGGGTAATAAATAGGAAGAGCGCAACCACTCATCAAGTGTTGCTATATGATTTGATACGCACAAGTGGAATATGATGTGGAGTATATTCAACAATAAATAGCACATTTTCAAGTATTTGCACGTGAAAATAATAAATGCGGTATTTAAATAATTGAAAGACAGTTACAGAAAGAAAATAAAGAGACAAGTTAGTTTCAGGAATAAAAGAATCATAAATGCTTTAAAAATAGACAGTTAGATTCAAATAAAGGGAAAGGGTAGGGGATAAAACATGCTTGGACTAATTCGCAAAAATAAGTTCGTTATGGTAAGAGCCTAAAATATCCCCAGCAGAGTTGTCATGCTGTCGCGCCCCCTTTTTCCCCTTCTCGCGGGGAGAAGTACGGATTATGGTGCGTTAGGGCACCTTGAGTAATTAACTCATGGACTAGTTTGCATTACTAGTGATTTAGGGTAAGAGCTCGAAATATCCTTGAGGGGAAGGTGTTAGCCACCCCTTTAACAACTACACAATTTACACGTTCTTGCAAATAAAGGCATATTTGGACATTGAGTGGCTCAAGTAATAAGACAAGAAAAGATTTGAACAAATTGTATGTATAGAAAAAAAGAAGAAGTAAAGTTCAAACATCGGAAGAAGGGTCCTAGGTTGGTTAGCATACAGGATCACCCCACGCAATGCCCGGTAATCACTCCTCAGTGAGAGGCTACACGTGACATTAGCGGATAGTCATCATATCCTTACTACCCAATTCCCTCCCCTTGGTCATAGCCTAAAGCGTTCTAGCAACCTTGAAAATGTCTTATGCGTGCACTACCCATCCCTTTCTCGCAGCCCTGGAGGTATTTAGGACATCTATTTTCTGGACAGTTCTAGACCTTCTTAAGGTTTTAAAAGGATAAAAGTCTAGGCGTCAATCAATAACAATTAGGACTGCATTTAAAAAGAACAAATTACAAGCTCACAATTACCTCCACAAATATAACAAGTAAATGCACGTCTTCTGACAATAGTCAAGCATTTTAAGAGAAAATCCTAGAACATGATATCTAGGTGAGCAGGGATTATACAGTATTGAATTAGGACGAAGTGTAAGAATCCTATTTAGCTTGCCTACTGATTTAGACCTATTAAATATGAACAGTTTTAAATAACAAAATACAGCTTTATAGCTGCGGAATTTAAATTGCCCTAGAGGCTTGCCTAAGCGCAGAACAGTGATGTCCTAAGAGCATGATATCTTCATTGGCAGTAAAACAGTGAACAGTTTTAAAACGAACAACTTGAGATCCTATAGACATGGTTCCTATCAGCATTAATTACAGCAGTGTGAGAAAAAAGTATTTGAAGGAACGGACAATTGATTAAACCAATTAAGAATGAACAAACATGAACTAAACTGATTTGTTTAACTAAATTGATTTGTTTAACTAAACTAATTTTAAGTTCTATAGGCAGGATTTCTACTAGAATTGATTTTAATTCCGATAGGCACGGTATCTAATTGTTAAGAACTAATTTTCGAACTTATAGACATGATTTCTAGTGAGACGAATGTAAATATATGCTGGAACAGAATATGAACTCAATCACTTTACACTCTATAGGCATGCTATCTAATTGTAAAGTTAATTTTAACCCAATAAGTATGATTTCTATTATCAGATCCATTTAGATTCTATAGGCATGGTTTCTAATATTGTGGAAATAAAGCAAAACATAGAAAATGCATTAACACAATCCTATAGGCATGGTATCTACCCAAGCTACCTGACAGATATGTAACTACCCAACCCTTTTCACTAATCACCCCAAATGTTGTTTACAAATAATTATTACAGACCAGCTAAATAAATTACATAAACAAATAAAGAAAAGGAAGAAATTAACGTAGCGGGCCCAAATGAATTCTCACGCCTCCAATAGCCTCAAATGCCAAAGTCCATAGACAATATCATGTGTAGGTGTTTTAAGTTCCCTAAGGACCTCAAGGATTCCGGGCAGTGCTCACACTTAGACCTTTTCTCCAACAATAACTGATTTAGGTGCAGTATGGAAAGGCCAGCTCTGACATGCAACAGTTCAGAGAGATCTCAAGGATCTCAAGGTAGTACACATGCCAGAGGGGCAGAACCTAATATTCTGTAAGTAATGTGAGAGTGTATGATGACTTTAAAAGAGTTTGCTAAACAATAGGAAGAATTTTTTAGTAGTTAGAAGGAACTTTGCGAAAGTCAGAACATATTTAGAGTAGAAATAGTTTGAGAAAACATGAAGAACATCTTTAAAAATCAGAGAGCAAGTCATAGAACACATAGACTTCACCCAAGGAAAGGGTAGGGGGAACACCTAGAACATATTAATGTAACAACAAGAGCACAAAAGTTTTTTTAGAGTTATTTATAGGATTTAGGAGTCAATCACACAGCTATAGTATAGATATAGAACAAACAGTTGAGAACATAGTTATACTAGGCAGAGTTGAACATAGAGTCAGAAGTACTTAGGGTGTAGTAAATAACCTAGAAAAGTACATTACTATCAGGAATTGAGTAAACAAACAGACAGACAACCAAACATACATACATGGAGTAGAATCAGACTGAGACATACTAGAGAAAGCAAGAGACAAGTCATCAAACATGTTAATCATAAGTTATCGGGTAGAACTCATATATGCTAAGTGAAACCAGGATTTAAGCGTGCTAGTTACATATCGAAAAGCCAAGTGATAGACATGAATAAGACTGGAAATCAGTAAACTAATGCAATAAGAGAACACATAGAGTTTTGAACTTGTAATTAAATCAGGACATACCAGTTAAGGAGAGCAGACACAAAGTATAGAACAGTGTAGTGTAATAACTAGCCTTGGCTTACAGCCGGCTAGTTCAATGGAAGTAGCAAGTAACATAAAAGAGCAGAAAGCTTTAAAGTAGAGGGGGGAGGTTTATATAGTAATCAAAAACTTAACATATAAGTTAAGATATCAATCAAGTGGAAAATCAGGGAAGTCACATATAAATCAACAAGTTCTTCCCTTAATCAAGGGACAATTAAATCAACGGTAAAATCATGCTAAGTATTTAAGGAAAAGAATCAAGTAAGGTTTAGGTATAGAATAGGTAATTAGGGGTAAATGAACAGAAGTTTATTTAAGGAAATGAATCAGTAAGGATTAGCAAAAAACTCGCAAGGTAAGGGAAAAATATTAAGGCAAACAATTCAGTCAAATCGAATAGAGAGGTAAGAATCGAAAGTTTAAAGGAAAGTGTTCAAATTAAACCAGAAAATAAGGGATTCGGAGTAATCAAGGGTTCAGAAAGTCACAAAAAAGTTAGCATGCTTAGAATATAAAATAGGGTAGAACATGAATAGTCAGGATTTCACATAGCTTTAACAAATCACATAGTTAACGACACTGATTGAAGGAGAAGTATACTAGTCTTAACATGAATAGTCAAGACAAACACAAGCACATAGAATAAGTGAAAGGTAAAACTAAGAAATTCCGTAGAACCACATTAGGGCAAGAAAGTCATGAGAAATCACAAGAACTCCAAGCAAGAACACAATCAGATGTACTAGTACTCAGAAACCAAACGAAGAACCCCAAAAATCAGGGCTTTTGGTACAAGCAAGTTAAGGTTGTAGCAGACTCATAAAATTAGTCAAAATACATGAGAAGCAGAATATTAAACACAAAAATCATCCAACAAATTAAAAAAAAAAAAGAAACTCTGAAAATCCTAGTTTTAGGAAAAGATGAAAATCACTTGAAAATCATATGATTCTTGTAAAGAATCTTAAGGCTATTGTAAAACTCACATGAAACAAACCAAATCATCTTAGACCCGTACAGATCTAAGAGGTTTTAGGAAAATAAATTAGGGTTTCGAATAGAACGGCACAAAAATGAGCAAACATACTGAAAATTCCATAGATCGTAGTCAATATAGGACGATCTCACTCGGAATTACACTGGAATGGCCTGAAACGGGCAAGAGAGGAACCATATATGCAAGTCGACTAGCCCTGATCCCTTGAGAGCCTTGGAGATGGCAAGGTTAACATGAGAGAGGCCATTGGAGGCCCGGGAGGTAGCGAAAAACCATCGGAGATAGCCATAGATGAGTGACGAAATTTGGAGATTAGGGTTTAGGTTGAGAGCGTTTGAGAGCAGAGAGGATTAGGTGACGGCGGTGTAAGATGGGAAATGAATTAGGTTAGAGGGTTTTGGGGAAGGGGTTGCTTAGGTTAATTAAGGCAAGGTTTAATCCGAGTCGTTGATCAAAATCTATCAACGGCCAGGATTTAGCAAGAATTGGGTCGGGTTAGGTAGGGGTTTGGGCCTGGGGGTATTGGGCTAGTTTGGTTTGGTCTTTGGGCTGGTTACATAGGCTGCAATTGAAATAATAAATGATTAGTTGTTAAATACCCAAATAAATTGGTTAAAATAACTGCTAATTATAGAAAATAAATTTCATGCATAGATATGTTTTGAAAATGATTGTTTAGAATTTAAAAATATAAAGGACTAATTTCTGATAAAAATGATACAAAATTATATACATGGACTATAATTGCAAAGTTATTACAATTATAGCCAAAAGGTGCCAAAAGGTGCCAAATTGGCTATTTATGGAATAATTTGGACTTAATGAGACCATAAATAATAAACTAGATCAATAAATTTTTGAAATCATTTGTGATGCAATTTTGTGATTATTTATTAGGAAATAAATACTGGAAAAATTAATAAAATCGTAGGAAAATTGTGGAAAAATAACAATTGAGACCAACGCATGATTTTTAGGGTATATAGGCGATTAAAATCTCTTTTTTAGAGAAAATTGGGTATCAATAGTATGCATCATGCTTCGCCTTCGAACTCAGGTCCGGTTCCTTGAGCTCGAACCTGGATTTACCCGGACTCGGACATCAGAAGGCCTCTCAAGTATATAGATCGAAGGCATTCCATCTAGACCGTATACAGATAGTCACCGCATTTCTTAGAATAAGATGATAAGAAACGATTTGCATCTCGACTTCCCTGAGCTTCTCATGATGATGTCACGCTCGTGATGTAGGCGCTTGAAATGATCGGAAATGTCACATCGGCGCTCTTCCCCAAAACATCAAATGTGTGTCCGTGTTGGTTGGCCACTAGATCCGCCGATCCGTCACCGCCTTTCTATAAATAAGAGGCTATTCTGTTAAATAAAGAACTGTACTTTTCTCATCTTTATCTACTTTTGATCTTTTCCCTTCTTTGCTTCCTTCTTTAATCGTCTATTTTCATGGTTCGAATCTGTGAACACAATATCACATCGCAGCAATTTTACCAGTTCTGCCAAGGTTCTCTTTCTCAGAGCTTTGATTTGAAACACCATGAGAAGGGCACCAAATCCTTCTCGCACCAGAAAATGCGCGAACTTTTCACTGCTGCTCATCTCTCTTAACTTCAACCTGGTGTAGCATTTCATTCATTTTTCTCTCCATGGAATGAGGTGGCACTATCGTCTACTAACTTTTGCATCCCACCCCGGAACAATTTCCTAAGGATAACAATTCTTGGATCGTTGCTTGTGCATCTTGTAACCCTTTTGATTTTTCTTGTGATAGAAGGTGAATCAACATCTTCTGGTCCTTTATTTTGCTGCTCCTTTTTTAGCGGATTATGTCCCAAAATTTCAACGGAATGCTCAATCCTATTGCTGGTAATATAGTTATATTCATCGAGGATTTTTTGCCCTACATCTCTTCGGGCATACAGATATTTTTCAAAGATTAGAAGTGGAATCCCCGGGGAGGAGGTTCCTAAAGATGGTGCTCTCGAGGATGCGGCCTTAAGAGTAGATTAGGTTGTTGGCCTTTGTTTTTTGTTTCTTTGTTCCTACGTGAATACCCTTCATCGATATTATAGTTATATTTTGTAACCATCTCTTGTAAATATAAAAGGATCTCTTTGTCTTACTTTTGCCTCGTGTTGAATTTTTCATTCCATCTTTATCTACCAAAAAGTTCAATGGCATAACTTTGGCGACTGGACTCAGAACATAATATACCCTTAGGTTTTAATCGATCAATATAATACCCCTTAAGATTTTTGTTAACCCTCGAGCCAAGCTTAAGTTGATTTAATGCAAGCTCTAGACACTGATGTTTTAGTTCGAACTGAGTGAGAGCAAGGTTTCGAATTTGAATTAAAGGCCTTTAGGCTTTGTAGACAGTCCCCGAGTGAGAATTTTCTCAAAATTGGGTAGCTTGTGGCTCAGTAGCCGATCTAGCTCTTGCTCGAACTCGAAATAGGTTGATAAAAATATATTAATCATCGACGCCTAGATTTTGATGCCAATCTTGTGACATCAGCGACTGAAGTGACTAAAAAGTTTACTTTTTGTGCGGTTCCCAAAGTTATTAATTAGAGGCGGCTGACGGTCGGCCTTTTGGCTTCCAAAGTATGGTTACATGACCCTTATAAATAGATAAACTTCACACCTTTGAAAACTTTATTCTCATATTGTTCTCAAAGTCTCGTTAGCTCTTTCAATTTCCCTGAATTCTTCCTTTTCTTCTATTTTCCTATCAATATTCTCCATTTTCTTGAATTTCCGTATCGCGATGGCTAAAACCTCTAATCTGGTTCCCCAAAAAGAAAAATCTTCTTCATCTTCTTGACCGACCAAGGGCAAATCGGTGGTGCCCCCTCGTATTGAGGAGTGCATCCCCTTGTCGTGTGAAATAACATCTGATTTCAAAATCGAGAAACCTGTGTCGACACCAGGCTGATGTGAGCCCATGTCTCAGTATGTTTGCTTGATAACCAAAGACGAGCTTGCGCAAGTAAGGGAAGACTGCAAGTGGGAGAAAAATGAAGTAGTGATTCCTTCCTCCGACGAGGACATCACTACATAAAAAGTGGGGTACTTGAGCGTATATACCTACCCATTCAAGTTGGGTCCTGCAGTTCCGGCTCAGGGTCCTATAGATCCAGTTATCCTTGACTTTTGCCAATGATACCGAGTGACGCTTGGTCAGATCTACCCCGTATTCTGGCGAATCATTTACCTGATCAGGTTCTTTTGAGCCAGGTCGAGGGGATTTTTTTACCCTCGACCATCTTATCAGACTGTACGATCCTCAACTTTATCTTGGTGGCTTGATAAAATTGCAACGCCGATCCTCGAAATCTCTCTTCTATAGCATCGATGAGGACAAAGACCGAGGATGGATGAGCCGGGTTATTCGAGTAAGGACCTCCGACCTGATTTCTGCTGATTGGATGACATTCCCCAAGGAGTGGAACATGAAACGTCATGCTTTCTTTTCTTTTTCTTAGTTTTATCCTTCTTTGTGATATAATCCCTTTCTGATGGTGCAGCCACTGCTTGGTTTCCTGGTGGGGTCCCGGACCTCAAAGGTTGGGTCCAAAAGCTAGCTTCCGCTTCCTCTTATTCGGAGCGTTGCTGGCGAGATTTGGCCAAAGGTCGATGGGAGGCCAAAAAACATGGTGAGCTCCCTTGTTTATTATCTTGTACTTCTCTTTATGATATATTTAATTCACTTTTGCATAGGTCTTGGAGACGATGTTGCTATACGGCCGGCTCCGAATGACAAAGAAGAGGTTCTAAAGTTTTCTAAAGAAAGAAAGGGAAAAAGCAATCGCCCACAAATCTCCCGAATCATGAGAAAAGCGTGACTCGATGGTCCAAGGTCGACGGCGGACTTATATCCGAAAATGGCCCAACACCTTCGGGATCAAGATAAAGAAGAAGATGGCGACTACCTGTTGGTAGCTCGTGAAGGAAAAAATGCATGTGCTTCGAAGTCCGTCGAGCCGGTAAAGGTCGATGTGACTCATTCCAGAGTCGAAGAAATATCTGAGGGGAGTTCAAATAAAGTTCCCAAGCCATCGTGCAGAAAAACGGCACCTCACCTAGGAGGCCATTTGGAGGGTGAGGCCAAACGGCCTAGTCCCGAGCCTCTGCAAAATTAAGAGAACGGCCCAAGTGTATCATTTGGGGTAGTCAATGTAGATGATTCACCTCCTGGCCCCGAGTTCTCCAAGGGGAAAATCTGAGAAGCGCAGAATATGAGGTCTTCTGAAGTGGAGGCAAGCCATGAAGGACATTACATCTTTCGAGAATGCCTTGCAAGTATTGAAGATGGCCCCGACCCGGATGTTTCTTTCATTTTTGATGAGGCTCGTAGACTCTTCAAACAAGTGAGTTTTCTGTTTGTTATGCCTTGCCTATGTTTTTGATGTTTTGAATACCTCTTTCCTCCTTTTCTATGAAGGCCAAGGCGCTCCACAAAAAAGGCATTTTCCAAGTCTCGAACTGACCTTGCTCGATTTGAGGCTGAGCTTAAAAAGATTTCGAAATATAGGGACGATCTTAAGGCCCTTTATGTTAAGAAAGAGATGAAGATCAATGATTTACGAGTTGAATTGGCACAGGCTTGCTAGGAATGGGTCGAGTATGTCAAGAAGGTATTATAGACTCTGAGGGTCTACTATGTACTTGTTTGTTTTGTCGACTAATACTTTTAATTTTGTAGATTGTCCAGGAGGCCGACTTGGTGGCGTAGCTTCGGGAGGAGCTTAAGATGAAAGAGGCCGAGACCCTTGGGTGGGGGCAAGGTATGTACAATCTCGCTTCTGAGAAGGGAACTATCCAAGAGCAGCTGGCTTCACTCGAACGTCAATTTCAAATTGTGAAGGAGGAGAGCCTAGCTCGTGACCGCAAAATTGGGGAGCTTAGATCTAAATCTAATGCCGAGTTGGCCAAGGCCAGATCTGACACTGAGGCAATTATGTCTTCGTACCAAGCCAATGCTGAAGCAGCTAATGCTCGAGCCAAGGATATTTCTTCTGCAACAGAAGTTAAGTTATCAAGTGCACTTGATCACGCTAGGCGACAATCCCAAAGGGTAACCCTCAAGGAGGTACATGTTCGCGGCTTCGATCTCTTTGGCGATATCGAAAGGGAGAGGATTTTAGAAGAAGAAGATGTCGCTATGCTTTTCGACAAAGATGATTATGCCAATGGCTCCGAGAGTGGGGGAGACGAAGATGGAGTCCCCGGGGATTAGGCTCTCGAAGATGCGACTGCGGAAGATGTGACTCCGAAGTAGTCTTAGGTTTCCTTATTTTATTTTTGTGCAAGTATCCTTTGTGTAAATATTCCTTGTAATCATCCTTAGGAAATACAAGAGGAACTTTTTATCTCATTTTTGACCTGTGCTGGGTTTAATATTGTCTTTATTTATTGAATACTTCTTTTGTATAACTTGAATGATCGGTCCGATAATTGGCTTGGGCTTGGGAATGAACCCTTAGATCTTTATCGATAGGTATAATAATCCTCGATTCAAGTTTAAATCGATCCGACGTGAACTCGAGATATCGTGATCCTTGAGCTCGGGTAGAGTGAGAATGGAGTATCGCACAATACGTTTTTGGACCTTAAGCCTTTCGAAGTTGGCCTTTAGGCTCTTACATATCGGCCCTTAGGCTTTTTAAGTTGGCCCTTGGGATCTTATATATTGGCCCTTAGGCTCTTTAAGTCGGGCCGATTCGGCCTCTTAGAATGGCTACGTATTTTTCCCTCATTTTGGCTAAAAGACTTAGTAAAATTTTAGTTATGCCTTGGCATGTGTTTTTTGTACCCTTAGGTTTTTTCGAAGGTTCGACATATCGGAACCTTATCAGTAATTTATTTGTGTAAACATAATCGAATACCTCTTAGGTAGTTTCGAAGGCTGATGTTATCGAAGCCCTTGGATTTTTTTAGGGCCAAATTTATCGAGGCCCTCGGATTTTTTAGGGGCTAAATTTATCGAAGCCCTTCATATTTTGCTTTTGCCTAGGGTAGCCTGATTTAACCGGTTTTTCAATGTTTGAAGGCCTTTAATTTATAGCGGAATTCAGACGTCTTCGAGCTGCATTATTTTGGTCGTAGCCTTTATATGACCATAGTCTTTAGTATGGCTGTAGCCTTTATATGACCATAGTCTTTAGTATGTCCGTAGGTATATCACTTGGACTAGTTTCCCAATAACTTTCCGAACTTGTTCGAAAAGTTAGTCCCCGAGCATATTGGCCTTGGCTTTCATTTTGAAGTGGTTCCTCTCTGAGGTCTTATAAGTCTGAATTTTCGATTGCTCAGATGTATTGGCTTTCGATGACAGTCCCCGAGCATTTGGGGTGCTTTTACGCTTTGGCTTTTGAGCCGTTTCCCGTAGGATTACGAGTGTAGAGTTCGTATAATTGTAGACTTAATATTTTTTTTATATTAACAGAATTGATACGTGCATACATGCTTTGTTGTCAGGGCTTAACTACTATATGGACACGGTTCATCTGACCGTTTGGCCCATTACAAAGTTTTCTTATCGAGGTTCTCTTAGACATGAAGTATTTTACTTGAAAATATATCCTCCAAGGGTGACGCCCCCTAGTATTCAAGGTTGATTAAAAAGAAAACTCGAATACTGTTGAGTTTTCCTTAGGCAGCACATAGTTGTTGCCTAGTTAAAAACCTTGCCGGTAAAACCCATTTGGGACAAAATTCGAGCCAAGGGAAAAAGAGTGATATGTATGCTTTAAAACCTAAGGCCTTCGTGTAAAAAGGGTGACTTCGAGATCATGCGTCTTTGAGAGCTTCCATCATGCGGAGCTTGTAAGATCTTATACCAACGACTTAGAGGGCTCAATGCGGTCCTATCTTGCTATCCGCGATCGTGATATCTTCAAAAGCCTCGATGATTCTGATGCCTCGATCTGACACCATGAAGCCGAGAAACTTACTTGTGCTAACTCCGAAGGCACATTTCTTTGGGTTGAGCTTCGTGTTGCATCGCCTCAAAACATTGGTTGATTCCTGCAAATGATTTAAAATGGTCCTCTACGCACATGGACTTAACCAGTCATATCATCAATATAGGCTTTAATTATTTTACCTGTTTGTTCTTCAAGCATCCTGTCAACTGGATGTTGGTATGAGGCTTTTCGGACTGAGTCCTCCTTTTTTGTTTCACTATTTAAACCTGGGACTGATGCTCAACCTATGTGTGGTGATTTCTGGTGGAATCCCTGTCATATCTAAATGGGACAAAGCAACGCAATCCATATTATCAATAAGAAACTAAATGAGTTTTTTCCTGAGTTCGGGGGTTAACCCCGTTCCCAGGTGTACCTTTCTCTTAAGCGGTTGACTTGGTAGCATCGAGCTTCTCGGGAAAAATGAGGATTCAAGGAGCTAGGAAGTTCCCATCTTTGCCTTCGGTTACCTATTATTCTACTTCCGTCGAGGCTTGGAGCTGTGATTGCTACTTAGACACTTTCTTACCTTTGGAGCTCAACTTTTTTTAGGTCAAGGGTTCTGGTATATGATTATGTTCACTGAGCTACCTGGATCCACTAAAACACGTTTAACTTGAACTTTATTTAAAAATATATAGATTACCAAGGCGTCGTTGTGAGGCTAGGATACATCCTCTGTTTTCTCGTTATAGAATGATCGGGCGGCCTCGGGCATATAGCTCCGAGTCCGTTTCTCTCTTGTGATTGATACTTTGGTGTGCCTGAATATAGGTCATTGAGGGACATCGACTCCACCAATGATCGTGTGGATTACATGTTGTGGTTCTTCTTGCTCATTTTTCTTTACATCTCTCTCCCTGAAGTGATTCTTAGCCCGATCACTTAGAAATTCTCGAAGGTGGCCTTCATTGAACAACCGAGCCACCTCTTCCCTTAGCTGCAAGCAATCTTCTGTTCTATGGCCATGTGTGTCATGATATTTGCACATCTAGCTCGGGTTTCTTTGGGAAGGATCGGTTTGTATGGGCCTGGGCCATTTGGTGTCTTTAACTCTCCAAATAGCGAAGAAAATCCCTGATACATCGATGCTTAAGTGTATTCTGATAATCGAGGAGCTTCTGCGAGGTTAGAGTGCTTGTCAAATCTGCTTTTGCTCATGAGTCCCCCAGAGCTTTGACCTTGATCGTTTCTTCGATCACTCTGGGGAGTGTTACGGCTCGGGCCGCTATTCCTTTGATCGGCATATGGCTGATACCGCTCTTTGTTAAATCTCGATTCTCTGATCATATCCCCCGGGGGCTTGGCCATAAACCTGTTAGGATAAACCGAACCCGATGGGCCTCCTAATTGATCATCCTCTGCCTTGATTTTTGATTGGTAACAGTTGTGCACATCCGACCACGTCACAGCTGGATATTAGATCAAGTTATGCTTTAGTTGACAAGAAGGATTGAGCTTCGCTCGTTCAAACCTTGCATAAAGGCCTGTACTGCCTAGTCATCGAAGATCGGAGGTAATTCCATTCTTTCCATCTGAAATCGGGACACGAACTCCCTTAGCATCCATCATTCCTTTGCTTAATTTTGAAAATGTCCGACTTTCTCGTGGCCACCTTTATAGCCCCGACATGCGCTTTCACGAAGGCATCTGCTAGCATAGCAAACGAATCAATAGAATTAGGAGCTAAGTTTTGGTACCAAATTATGGCTCCCTTTGATAGTGTTTCTCCAAACTTTTTCAACAGCACTGACTCGATTTCATCATCATTCAAATCATTCCCTTTGATCCTGCAAGTGTACAAAGTGATATTCTCGTTGGGGTCGGTTGTTCCGTTGTACTTGGGTATATCGGGCATGCGAACTTTCTTAGGATGGGCATCGGAGCTGCGCTCTGAGGGAACGATTTTTGTATGAACTTCTTGGCATCTAGACCCTTCAAAACTGGAGGTGGCCCCGGTATCTGGTTTACACGGGAGTTATAGGTCTCTACTTTTTTATCATTGTCTTCAATTTTCTTTTCTCCGGAATCGATCCTTTTAGTGAGTTCTTCGAGCATTTTCATAATCGTGAGGTCAGTCCTCGAGCCATTTTCATTAGACCTTTCTGGCGTTGGCTCAGCACATCGATTATTTTCATGCTCAGGTACGCTCAGGGTTTTATTTTGACTTTGGAGTTGAGATGACGATTTGTTGAGCCTAGAGCATCTCGAATATTACTTGGAGACTGACTCCCCAATCTCCTACTCCTGGCGTTGCTTGGTCCCTTGGTGGGGCTTCCCTGCATGCATTCCCTATGGGGTCTGTTCCTGCATCCGTGTTTAGAACGTTATGCGAACTGATATCAACTGGCTCCATATTTGGCACTCCCTCAGGGTTTATGGGTGGTACACCGACCCCTATACCGTACCGTTATTTTCTCCAAGACTTCCACTGTCATGAACGAGTGCATTTTAGGTGCTAGACATGTTCAAGACTGAGAATCAAAAAACCTTGACAATAAAAAATGTAAAGATAACATGTGTAACGAGAATCAATAAAGAAATAATCATTATTATCTTTAGCCCCACGGTGGGCGCCAAACTGTTTACCTAAAAAAATGCGAGTAACAATTAAACTTGGTTTGTGATTTTAAAAATATGTGATCTAGTTCAATACCAATTAATAATCAAGAAATATGAAGTAGAAATGATATATAGAAGTTAATCAAACCAATGTTAGTTAGCAGCAGTGACCTCGAGACGGTGACCTCGAGGTGGCTTAGGGCAGTAAGAACAATGAAATAAAAATATCAGAGTAAGAACAATTAAGCTAAGGGATAATTCTGATGAACAGCAGGCAAAAAAGTAGAGAATATATTCTTTGCTCAGTAAAAAGATGATCTTACAATTGATTTGAGTCCCCTTTATATAATGGGGAATCCCTAAATAAGGAATAATTTACAGTATGGAATATTCTTATTACAAATGTTTAACCGTCTAGTATGGAATTGTACGATCATACTCCATAATTTGCGTCATGATTCTGGGGACGTGGCAAGAATCTATCTCGTTGTGGTACAAATCTAAAACGGTACTATTTTGGGGTAAAACATGCCTGACATCGGTATGCATCATGCTTCGCCTCGAACTCGGGTCCGGTACCTTGAACTCGAACTTGTCCTTACCCGGACTCGGACATTGGACGACCTCTCAAGTATATAGATCGAATGCATTCGATCTCGACCGTATACAAGCACTTATCCATGTATATATATAGGGTACTGCAATATCTTTGCACCTATCCATGTTTGTGGTAGACTGGTTGTGAAGCTTGACAGTTAAATATTGGCAGCTGATATTTGATAAGGAAACTTAAAAAATAAACAAACAATAAACCCAGTATAATTTCATAAGTGAGGTGTGAGGAGGGTGGTGTGTACGAGGATCTTACGCTTACCTTATAAAGATAGAGAGAATATTTACAATAGGTCATCGGCTCAAGAAATAGTTAAGATAAAACAGATAAAGAAACTTAATGAAAAATATTTTATGATGAATTCGAGACTTGAGAGACGATAAATCATCTCGCGTAAATGATGCAGATATGTACGGTTGTAAAAAAGGCTTAGTTTAGTTAGGTATCGTGCTAGATTGAAAGTAGTTAACAAAATGCACGACTTAGACAATTTGATCTGGCCATGTGGTATGATAACTTCTAGACACAACTAAAGAGTTGCACACGAGATTTAAATGAACTTCTTGTAAAAGTACAACATAATCGTAAAACTGATAGAACCTTGTGCGGCCTATATTCTGTTCTAATTTCTACCTGGTTGAACTACTCCGTGAAAATAAATTAAGATAGGGAAGCTTCTCAAATGTGCAATTCAACCACCTTTGACATTTCGTTCTTTCTCTTCAAGTCTTGGAATTATCGCTTAAATTAGGTGGTATTCGACCTTCTTGGGGTTGTCTTTTTCGTCCACTCCATGACATTTTCTTCTATCAAGGCGACCAATACAATAATCGCTTTACCCATAGCCTAAAAGCCAGCCATGTGTATATTCTTCAGCTATCCAACTTGACAAGAAAGAGATGTCATCTCTTTCAGTTTAAGGAATGGACTTTATTTCAAATCATGGGTAACAGGCAACGAAAATCAAGACGAAAAGCAATTCGGTTGTGGTTTATCAAAAGACGAAGCAAAGCTGATGCATCCCATTTAAGCGAAATTTCAGGTTTATTTCATTTCTTGGTAATCTTGATCGAGTCTTGCCTTAACGTTATTCGTTTAATTCATTTTATGTATTCAGATTTCTTTTGGTTGGTTTCAACAGATAACGACGAACAAGATGATGAGTGCATGGATGGTTTTTTTGGTAGGTCACTGGACATGGAACCATGCATTAGAAACAATGAATTGAGGTGAGCATTTCGGCTTGTATATCAAGTTATATAGACTTTAAAGCTTAACAGGATAATACATTTTTGGGGGAAATAATTCGATATTTGCTCTGTAGAATCTTTGTTGGTACATGGAATGTTGCAGGAAGATCTCCAGTGGGAAGTCTAGCTCTAGATTTGATTGAGTGGCTCCATCTGAAAGAGCCAGCTGATATTTATGTTCTTGGGTATGTATAAAATTCAAAATACACCATTCTTTACTCATCGCACTAAAGCATTGGTCATTCAAGAAAGCTTTTACTCTAGCAGCTTTCAGGAAATAGTACCTCTAAAGACTAAAACGGTAATTGGAGCAGAAGATCCAACAGAAGCTACTAACTGGAACTCGCTCATCGGTAAAACTCTAAATAGCAAGTGTGGTGGTGCCTGGTTGACACCCTTGATAATTCCAGTCACGAATGATAATTATCAATATGATGGAGCTGCTGAATCGGATAGGAGACTAAGGAGTGACTACGAAATATCAAGTCCAGCAAGAGGTCAGACTAGAACCAACTATGAGCTTTCAGATCGTGTTGGTAGGTACAAATTGATGGCGAGCAAGAAGATGGTTGGTGTCTTCATTAGTGTGTGGATGAGAAGGGCATTGCTAAAGAAATATCGTGTGTCGGAGGTAAAAGTCTCTTCAGTAGCTTGTGGTATTATGGGCTATTTGGGAAACAAAGGATCAGTCTCTGTGAGCATGTCCATAGGAGGAACTAGTTTTTGTTTTGTGGCAGCTCACTTAGCCTCAGGAGAAAAGAAAGGTGATGAAGGAAAAAGGAACCATCAAGTCTCGGAAATTTTTAGGAGAACATCTTTCTCTCGGCTGCCTGAAGACAGACGTAAAAGTCTTCCTCTCACCATCTTAGGACATGAGTAAGTCTTTCTCATACCCAACTAATTACAAGAGTTGTCCTAACATGAACACACGTAACATAGATTCAACATATTATATTCAATATAAAACATAGGAAGAGGAATTTCCTTTTCGAATCAAATACAAGAATGATCATAGCGATAATAATAAAGAGCCAGAAAATAATTGGATTCAAAGTAAAGATATAGAGCTGAGAGGCTAAGCAGATTTTTTATAAGTATTAAAACTCCACTGCATAACAAAAGGATGACATGTTTTCACCTAAGATAACAAGATGTATTTTCTTGTAGAACAGCCAGATATTTTGGTTTGGAGATCTCAACTACAGATTATACTTGGAAGACAACTTAGCAAGGGAATTAATAAAGCAGCAAAACTGGAGTGCCCTGCAAGAGTTTGACCAGTTGCGCAAGGAATTAGAAGAAGGTGGAGTGTTTCAGGGTTGGAAAGAGGGAAATATAGAGTTTGCACCCACATACAAATATTCTTCTTACAATTGCAATCGTTATTCTGGTGGACTTCCAAGCAGAGCTGGGGAGAAGCAAAGAACTCCAGCATGGTACAGTCATCACTTGACATTTTTGCCTAGTAATTTTGACAGTTAAACATCCCCACCCCTCACGAAAAGGCACTTGTTACTGTCCCCCAGAAAATTGAAAAACCTCAGGTCTAGTCCCTTTGTCCAAACTGATGGTTTGAATTAAACAAAAGAAAGATTCTATAGGAATATGACCAAGTAATGATCATTGCTAGCCCCTATGTGCTCATACTTACTATCATGACATTTGGAATGTTGATGGCAGGTGCGATAGGATCCTATGGTATGGTAAGGGGGTTAAACAGCTTTCCTATTTCCGCAGTGAAAGCAAGTTCTCTGACCATCGGCCAGTCTCTGCTTTATTCTCTATACATGTTGAAGATCAAAAGTGTGCCCGTTCAGGTCTGGTTTCATTTCCTCCTTCGGTCCCCTCCACAATTCCTAGTAAAGCTGTAAGTATCTGACTCATTGTTCACTGTAGTTTCTTGTCTCTTTAGCTGATTATGGATGACTTTTTGAATGTCAATTTACAAAGTTCTAAAGTTGAGGACATGTTGGCAGGTAGCCAGGTACAGGGCAAGGGTAGTAGAGATGCTAGATCTCCAGTCTTATCATTGATTGTGAGGGATATATAAGGATCAACAACATGTGTGCAAAAAGAAAATCCAATAGATGACTTCCTATTCAGCTGAACAAAACAATTCATATTCTTACGACAATCGCTTCCAATCCTTCAAAAAAGCATTCTGGTGGATTCACTTTCAAACCCCCCATAATACCACAATAATGGGAGGTAGAGCATGTGCGATGACAACCATTTTACTAGGATATTAGAGGCAAGTACATTTAACTTTCTTCTTTACCAATGCAAAAGATTGCTGAAAGAGCAGAAATACAACTATCCTCATGGTAGCAGTGTTTTATTTTACAGTTTTCATTAAATTTGTTCTTTGGGAAGTATTGGGGAAATGAGTAGAAAAGTAGGAGTGTCAATTTTGCAAACTAGACCTATCTATAGTAGAAGAAAGCTTAGCCAAGCCAGTGGAAGACATAAGAGCAGAAACGTAAGCACCTCAGGGTCCTGCTTTTGACTATCATCAGCTTAATGTCAGGGATTACTTACAAGAAGCTAATATTCATCGCCTGCTTGAAGAATTTCACCTAATGCCTCTGCTTTGTCCCTATGACAACTGGGAGATACCGACCTCCTCTGTAGCTATCACCAAGGGAAGCACATCTGTTTTCTAATTCAGAAGTCTGCTTGCTTCCAGTCAAGGACACAAAAATAGTTGACAAATCTAAAGCATGGGTGCTCATTCCATTGGCGTCATTTTGAGGTGTAAAAGAGTTTCTCAGTAATACAATAGGAGATTACGAGACTGTAACAGCAAACGTGGAACGTGTCATGAAAATTTGAGATCCACTGCAAATTCATTCTCTTCCACCAATGAGGTGAACTAGTAAATAAATAGCTATAAGTAGAGAAGTCCAAACAGTAACGATTTAAGGATATCTGGCTAACTCCTGCATTTCCATATGTTCTTTTGTGATTCTCTCCATCAGTGATGCTTTCCTCTCCGAAACACTCAACTCCTCTTCAAGCTGAAAAACTCCACACAGCTCAACATGCTAAGTTCTCCTACTACTAATAACCAGACAATACAGCAACAGAAAAAAGGAAATGAGAGCAGTTAGGCTTAACAAAAACGTAATAAGTTGCCTGCCTATGAATATTCTGCTCAACTTGGTATTCCTCTTCTTCCTTAGTGATCTGGGAACTATCTGAGCCAGCTTATTCTGGAGGTCAGTTTTGACAGCTTTAGCATCTTCTGCTTTGGTTTTTGCAGAACCTGCTAGTGAAGCTATAAAAATTCTTGATCCCCTTGAAAAAGCTATCGTATAGAAAAACAACAATAGAATTTTTGAAATCTTTAAATTTGAACATCCTTATAATAGAAGAAACTCCCAACAAATCAAAAAAAGAAGAGCACTTATCTGTGTGCGTTAAACACACCAGGCTTTGATGCTGGCTCGCTGCAATTATCATTTTGGAATGTGGAGACTATTATCTCATGGAATTTCCTTCTTCCACTTTAGTAGAAGAAAGCTCAGCCATTTAACTGCAGGTCAGCTAAATCTCATCATGGTGAAGTCACAAAATTCAAATGAAATGAGCTATGGAGTTAGAGCAAAACAGATATATTTATATCTGGCCACTAAGTCTTCTGTGCTCGAGCTACTGTGTTACTTTGATAACTAAATTTGAGATATCCAGTTCCCTCAAGAAAAGAAGTATACTAACAAGACTGGCATTAATTAACAGGTTTTTTCTGCCAAATTAGAAACTCAGAGTCTTAAATTACGATCACAACAGTGGAGAATATTTGCTCTGCATATCCATGTCTACACTTTGCTGGTTGAACAACTAATGTGCATGAGTGCCAATGGAGGGAATATGTACTAGTTCCAGTGATAACACCGCTGGATCACGTTCAATTTATATTATTTGCATACTTCTGAGCCAGAACTGAACAAGAAATATGATACAGGCTAGACTGGCAGCTTAATAAAAAATTCTTTGTTTCTGTTACTATACAATATCACCAAATTAATCTTGAAAAGCAAAACAAAAACCACATAATCATTGTATAACTGTAGATTCTAATTCAGAAGGTCAAAGTGTTCGTCTTTCTCAATTAAAAAGAAGCCACAAATTATGATCACCCCCCAAGCATAATTACGTTTTGCTAGTAATCATGACATTCCCAAAGATTTTAAGCATATCTAAACAACAATATACAAGATCATCTTCAAACTTCAAGTACTACAAACTGAATCAGGCATTAAAGTAATGCCAAGTTCGTTGTACTACTTAGGCCATGGCATGTATAAATGAATTAGATCCTAAAATATTAGCAGCAGCCAAGTAAGAGTTAGCTCTTCTAACAGCAGCCTGGATTGACTAGAGACTGTTTTATCTCCGAGCCTGCACTTAGCTGTCCTATGTTTGAAAAAACTACAGTATGTCCACTAAGCTCCCGCTATGCGTGGGGTCCGGGGAAGGGCTGGACCACAAGGGTCTATTGTACGCAGTCTTACCCTGCATTTCTGCAAGAGGATGTTTCCACGGCTCGAACCCGTGACCTCCTGGTTACGCCAACGCTCCCCTTGAAAAAACTACAGTATAAGAGTTATAAACCTTATCTGCAATTTTTATTTTTTTTAAAATCTACTGGTAGTACCTAATTAGCGAGACTTCATACAGCCATTTCAATAGTAAAACATTACTGCCTATTAAGGACACACAAAAATTAACTCCTAATATTTGCAGGGGAAAAAAATCATATGCCACATAATGGAATCACATACAAACTAAAATAAGATGACACCATGTTAATAGAAGTGAAAACTACCGATAACTTACTTCAACAAACAGTACCTTATCTGTGCATTGAGTTCACGCATTTTCTCAATGAAGCCATCTCTGCGTAGGCAGTGATAGATACAATAAAAAAGACAATTGCAAAGACATTCTAAATGTAGTAAACTCTTAAAGATGCAGTTTCTACTTAGCTAAAGTGATTGTAATAGAACAAAGAGAGTTGAGAGGCTAACTGAAGGAAGCATTTCATTACCGAGTTTCTGCCTCTTTGTTCTTTTCACGTTCAGAATATCATCAATCGACCAGTGAGTTCATATAAGAAACAGCGTTATTGTTAGCAAGCCAATGCAGTAGTGTTCAGATTTACAAATAGAAATAAGTAGAACTACAATCTAATACAAACTTCAACAATCATTACAAGCTAACAGAGAACTAAGTGCGCCTTAAAGGAGAATATAACTTCGAGTAGATGTTTTTACCTTAAGTGCCTCTACATCATATCCATAAATAGATAAATCATCTTGAATCAAAACGATCCAAAACTATAACATAAAATTGAAACAGATCTCTTAGAAATAGGAGAAAAGTAATTTTCTGGACTTAACATTCAGCTAATTAAATTGTTTCAATTAGTTAAAAAAGGTTCACCAGTAAATATCAGCGAATTCAAATACGAAAAAAATTGAAAACCTCTAAGGCTTGAATGGCAAATTCTTTCCTGGCTAATTCAACCTCGTAGCCTTTGAGTTCTTGCTCAGCAAACTCCTGATGTTTTGCCTCTTCAAACTCAGCATTTGCAATTTCAAGCTCCATACGAAGCTTTTGACTTCGTTTCTTCAGATTTATTATTCTTCGCTCTGAAAATTTCGATATATTAGATTACAAAATCAATTTCAGTTTTCAAAATTCGTTGAATTATCAATTGAAGAATTTAACACGAAATCTATTGGAGGAAATGAAGGAGCAAAACAAACCTCCTTCAGATTTTTCATATGCAAAGTTGCGGATTAGAATTTAGAGTTAGGAATACTTCTAAGAGTCATTTCCCGCCATCTCTTCCTTCTCTGAGAAGCTGTTTGGAAATTTAGAACTCTTAACTGTAATATAGTATGTTACTTTTACAGCTTGTTTGGATGGTTGTCACCATTGTATTGTATCATCGTTACTTTAAATACAATTTTTGTTTTGATTGCTAGTTAAATTTTATTGTGTGTATCGTTAAATCTGTCGTTACATAACGACGAAATGGGCATATTTGGTGTGGCTGCGTCGTTACCTTGTCTTTTTCTCAATCTCATCCTTCATTATTATTCAATAATTTTATTTTATCATTTACCCTACCTTTTTATATATAGTAGTTTTACCCTGTATCATAATTTTTCTTTGTAATATTGCAAGTTTATTCTTCATATTGTTGGTGCATGATATCATGAAACGATGGCAAATGACACAATCTATACAAACATTGTATTTTTCAAATAATACAATACAATACAATATACGATACGATACATTATGAAACGATACGTAACAACCTTCCAAACAAACTGACAATGGCCCCGCGTTGATCTCGTGATGTAAAAGTTTCACCCTATACCCTATTTCTATTTGCACCATGCTATTTATCCTGAACCTACTTTTGAAAAAAAAAAAAAAATAACCTGTACCCAATTTAATTTAACAAAGGTGAATCAAGCTTCTTTCATATATGTTGCATCAGTTAATGAGTTTTCCAACTTTTGCGACTTCAAGACAAATTTTCATTTGGTTGGCTTATTTTAAGTGGTTTTAAGCATAAGTCATAAGTTAGGAATTCTAGTTTTTTTCTTTTTGTTGGGGGGTCATTTTAGCTTAAAAATTGCTTAAAAGCACTATTTTACTTTATCCAAACACTACAACATGGCTAAACGCTATTTAGACTTACAACAACAACCCAGTATAATCCCACTTAGTGGGGTCTGGGGAGGGCAGTATGTACGCATACCTTACCCCTACCCTGGGGTAGAGAGGCCGTTTCCAAATAGACCCCGGGCATCCTTCCCTCCAAGAACTTCCCACCTTGCTCTCGGGAAGACTCGAACTCACAACCTCTCGGTTGAAAGTGGGGGTTGCTTACCATCAGAGCAACCCCTCTTGTCAAACGGGATTGTCTAAAGTTTGTGCGCGGTAGTACAAACTTTAGACTTATTTTGTCTGAAGTTTATGTGCAATAGTACAAACTTCAGACTTATTTTGTTTTATCTAAAGTTTGCGTGCAATAGTGCAAACTTCAGACTTATTTTACCTGAAGTTTTGTATGTTATAGTGCAAACTTCAGATTTATAGGGTTGTGTTCGATAGTGTAGACTTCAGACTTATTTTGTTTTGTCTGAAGTTTGTGTGCGGTAGTGCAAACTTCAGATTCATTGCCGAGTTTCTGCCTCTTTGTTCTCTTGGAGAAGAAAGGTTGGATAGAACTGAAGTATGACACGTGTTGGGTTATGAGTCTTCTGACTGAAGACAAAAGAGAGTAAATTTATGTGACATAGATTAACAGTTCCAAATGAAGTCTTTAGCTATTTTGATACGAGTAGATTGCAGCTTGAGTGGCTAATCCAATTTAGCTTCGAAAGTTTGTCAATGTTGACTCTGGTAGTCAAATGTATATTCTCATCCCAAACTATAAATAATCCATAACATAAGCCGTTTGGGACTCTAGCCATCTTAAGCTGCATTTCACTATGCGTCAACAAGGGATCTGATGGGTTTTGTGTTAATTATTATCCTATTTTATATATTTAGTTCGTTTGTCTATTAAATTATGGTTAAGGAACAAACCGAAACAAGTCTATGTACTTCTTATAGAAATGTATTACTCCTTCCGGTTCATAATAAGTGTCCAATTTGCTTTTAGCATGCCCATTAAAAAAATACTAAATTCTATACAAAAACACATATTATGACGAAACTATCCCTACTTAAACATTTAATGCGGGTAAGAAAACTTTTTAGGGATATGTACATAGGGGTTATATTTTGTAAAAACAAATTGAATTTTTTCTTGATTACATAACTGGACACTTGTTTTAAACCAAAATGAAAAAGCAAATTGGACACTTACTGTGAACCGGATGGAGTATTATTCAAATGAAACAAACTCAAATTATGGGAGCAAATTTCTTTCACTGTTTTACAGGAAGCTAAAAGAAAGACCAAAACTATATTACTAGTTTGTTTATCTTCAGAAGCTTTCATTCTACATCCCAGCCTCTTGAGTAATTTTTCCTTAGAGAATGTCAACTGCTGCTGGGAAGGAACAAAGATGATAATCCGAAGAAAGTTATAACTGGAGAGGTGAGTGGCTCATCAACTTTATTGAGGACTCTAAGAAAATTTTAAAATAAAGAATTGCGTATGAGCACGAAATCGTGTTGTCGTTTAATTTTTCTTGTGGAGCAATAATAACATTTAATGAAATGCTGGTTAACAAGAAACTAACAACAACAACAAAAACAACAACCCAGTAGGATCTCACTAGTGGGGTCTGGGGAGGATAGAGTATACGCAGGCCCCTACCTTCAAGAAGGCAGAGAGGTGGTTTTCGATAGACCCTCGACTCGTCAAGCAACCCGTAAAGGAAACAAGAAACTAAAAGATTTGAGAATTTAAAGAGGATTAGGTATTCCATGAGCAGAGTGATGGAGAGGTTAGAGAAACTATGGAGCCACTTTAGGAATAGCCCTCTGCTTTAGATTGCTGTAAGTTGTGTAAACAGAGCCATAAATATTAGTCACCAAACACAGAAATACAATTTGAAATTCCAAAAAGTGGACACAGGTCAAACACCTCAAGAAATTGACTTTGTTTTGTGTTGTTTCCTGCAAAGCATAATCTACACCACAGGGTCATTCAGCAATATCGCCTTCTGGCATCCACACACGAATGAGCTGGTCATAAAACGAGCAAGTAGCAATGACATTATTCTTACCCCTACCATTCCTCCCTAATCCTCTTTGCCAATCAGCTCCATATGCCAGGGAACCATGTTTATTGTAGGTTTCAATTACTTCAGCTGTATTTCCTTTAATTTTAACAACTGCAAATCCATTGTGCATACAAGCTGTCAAGACTAGGTAGGGTACAGAAGGATGGTACTTAATTCTCCAAACTCCTCCACCTAAGGAGATTGATGTCTCATGTACAGGTTTTGAGATTGATCTTACATCCCATACCCTTAGGTATTCATCATAGCAACCGGTGAGTAAGGTGTAAGGATCACTTGGACTCTTAGTAATGCAGCAAATCCCCATTGTGTGAACCTTTCTATTTTGGAATGCCAGGTTAGATGGATCCTCTCGCAAATCCCAGCAACTAAATTTGCAGTCATCTGACCCTGTGTACACCAGCTGTGGTTGGTGGATATCAAAAGAGGCAGCCCAAAGTTCAAAGTCATGTGCTTTCCAGTCTCTAGAAATGCTTAGTTGAGACTCAAGGAGTGAAATTATTGAGACTGACCCATCCGAAAGCCCCACAGCGAGGGATGTAGCGGATGGGTTCCAGTCTATACACAAGCACATAGAGGAACTGACATGTTCATCACATACCTCTAGCAAATGATTCCCTGGAAAGAAGATGATGTCATTGTAGCATGGCAGTGCTTCAGTTAATGCAAAAGTACAGTGTTAAATGAAGAAAGGTATTCAAGGACCACCAGGGCCTAAGTTGCTCGGACTAGGGTGTGGGTATCCAATACGGGGACGGATCCGAGTATCGGATTCGGCAAAATCTAAATTTTAAGATTCGGGGATGCGGACGGGATATGGATACGGGTGCGGGGATTCGGCTAATAAAAAATAGAGCTATACAAATATTGTAAATTTTGAAAGATATTCTATGAAAAACTTACATGAATATTGAAGAATTCAATTTTTCATTCTCAAAGATGGACATTATTTTTTCATTCTCCTAAATCTGTTTTATTTTTTATTCTGAGAAATCAAAATCTCAATTTTTCTCCCAAATTTGTCGATGGACTCTGGTCAAAGTGTTCGAAGTCAGTTGACCGAATCCGGACGTATCCCGCTCCCACTCCCGTCCCCGTCCCCGTCTCGTATCAGGACAGGGACGACACCAAAATCGAAGAGTCCGCGCAACTTGGACCAGGGCTAAATGAAAAAGAATAGAAAAGCCGATGACAATATGATAAATATAAGTCCGTGTACTAGTACGATTCAGAACAAAATCATAATACTAGTTAGAATTTACTGAACTTGGCAAATAGTAATTTAGTAACAGTAGATTCATAATAGTATATATGTTCCAGGCTTCCAGTCCCCCGCCGAAAAAGCAAATAATCTCTTGTAAGATAGTAAAGGTGGAGATAGGTCATTGCTTCTTGTCATAAGACTGACAACTAGGTAATTTTATTAATATTCAACATGCATATTGGACTTTTAACACTCTGTCAAATACATGCCCCCGAACCCCACCCCACCTATGATTTATGCATTCCGAGCTACTGAAGTATGATCACTCACAAGACCAGAATTATCACTACCAAAAATTTGAGACTTTCGCTATTACTTTGAGTAACCACCAGAGCTGGCTAGCCAATTACTTAATAAAGATTAAAGGCCAAATGCATATGTGCCCCTTAAACTTGTCTAACTTTATCATTTTGAACACACGAACTCAGGCTAGTATCGATTGGAAAGTGTACCAATTAGACACATTTTCTCTAATTATGCCTAAATTATTAATTGTCTAATTGAAATGAGGATGTTGAGGTGGATGTGTGGGCACACTAGAAAGGATAAGATTAGGAATGATAGCATTCGAGAGAAGGCGCAAGTGGCCCCTATTGATGACAAGATGCGGGAAGCGAGGCTCAGATGGTTCGGTCATGTACAGAGGAGAAGCCTAGATGCTCCAGTAAGGAGGTGTGAGCGGTTGGTCGTGGAAG
>MU760658.1:44107-87470 GCA_026770625.1 Nicotiana glauca
GATTTTACTGGGTTGTTGTTGTTGTTGTTGTTGTTGTATTAATTGTCTAATTGGTGCACTTTTTAATGAGTTTAGACACCCAACAAATAGTAGCCTAAGTTCGTGTCTAAAAGAAAAAATCAAACAAGTTTAAGGGGCCGCATATATTTGGCCAAGATTAAAAAAGAATGACATTACAACTGAGGGAAACTTTTTGATAGCTAAGTTAAGAAAAATTCAATTTCTAATGAAGGTGGTTATGAAGATTGTATTACATCTAGGTCATTGACACCTATGTTGCGCGGACTCTCCAAAATGTAGCCGCACCCGTGTCGTATCCTTTAAAAATGCACTACTTTTGGAGGATCCGACACGTATCCGGCCACATTTTCGGAGAGTCCGAGCAACATAAATTGACACAACGTATTCTAATTCCTACAATCTACACATTCTTAAAACTTTCCAATCTTTCCTTCTTCTGGTTCAGTCTTGTAGTGAGGAAAGACATCTATATAATTCGATTAACATTTTGGACGTACATTGAACTCCTACAACAACAACAACAACATACCTAGTATAATCCCACAAGTGGAGTCTGGGGAGGAGAGTGTGTACACAGACCTTATCCCTGCCCGGAGAGGTATAGAAGCTGTTTCAAAATACAGCCTCCTACACTTTGTCAAAATACATGCCCTCAAACCTACGATTTATTCAATTCAAGCTACCTATGAAATATGAACACTAACAAGACAAGAACTATCGGTATCAAAACACTTGAGTCTTTGATCACTACTCTAGTAACCACTTTACTTGGCTAGAGAATTACTTATAAAGATGTTTTTAACCGAGGGACACTTCCTGATAGCTAACTTTTTTTTTTAAATAAAAAAATTCAATTTCTAATGGAAGTGGTTAAGCGGTATGTATTACATCTAGGACATTGACACATTGTACTACAATTCCTACAATCTACAAATTATTTTAAAAAAAGTTCTTTCCTCCATCATAGACAACTGCTATATACAAATGTAATAAAAGCAAGAAAAGGATATAGCATACAACTATTTATTCCTGATATGATAAGTAACCAGAAGGACTTCTTCATGTTCCAATACAACATACTATGCAACTTGGTATTCACTATATTGTAAAGAAAATTAAATTAGTTTTCTCCAGCACACAACTTTTATCAATATTGACAATTATAACATATAACACGAAAGTAGACTCAAACATACCAGGAATATCTGATCCATCTAAACAAGATTTAAGTCTGTGAACTCTCACATAACCATTAGCATCAGCTTGAGCAAGTGATGGACCCACATTTCCACCAACTGGGCTCCATTTTATGTCAAAAATACCAGCTGTTTGTACTCTCTGTGTCAAGATAAGTCGACTGGATTCAGCATCCACATCAAAGAGGGATATACTACCAGTTCTACTAGGCTGATCTCCTTCTTGTAAAGTATAGGTGCAAGCGGCAAGAACGTTGTGAAAAGATTCATGTGGACAAAACTCTACAGCATCGGCATTTCCATCAAGGTGGCAATGAGCTATATCCATACCTACATAAGTTTAACAAATAGGGCGAATGGAAAAAATAAATCATGTTTAGTTAGACAATTCGTCGAACAGGTTGTGAACTATGAACTATAAGAGAAATGTGCTTTTCTCAACGGAAAAAAGATGTTGCAAGGGAATATAATTATCAACTAGAGTTGTGTTAAGAATATTAAACACCTTGGTTCCTTTGGCAACAAATTAAGACCTGACTGGTTGGCTGAAGCGCCAAAACAATATCATATATGTACTTAACCACCCAGGTGTGAACTATAGGCACACCGCTCGGCTCCAAACATCTCCTAGGACCTTTCTTGGGATTTTGTCGTATGCTTTTTTTAGGTCAATGAACATCATATGCAAGTCCCTCTTCCTCTCCCTATACTGCTCCACAAATCTCTTTACAAGGTGAATGGCTCCTGTAGTTTAGTGCCCCGACATGAATCTGTATTGTTTCTCATAAATAAACACACTCCTCCTCAACCTCACTTCCACCAACTTCTCCCAAACTTTCATAGTGCGGCTTAGCAGCTTGATACCTCTATAGTTGTTGCAGTTTTGGATATTACCCTTATTCTTGTACAATGGAATCACCGTAATCCACCTCCATTCTTCGGGCATCTTTCAAGTCCTAAAAATGAAATAAACAACCTAGTAACTGGTAAATCACTCCAAGCCTGCCCTGTCCACTTTGTTCTAGAACTCCACCCGGATCTCATTTGGCCCGATCGTTCTTCTTCTGCTCATCTTACACATAGCCCCCCTCAAGCTCCACAACTTTTATACGCCTATAATACCCAAAATCTCAACGACTCTCGTAAATACTCTAAATCATCCAGCACAATGTTCTTATCTCCCTCTTTGTTCAAGAGTTTATGGAAGTGCATCCGCCACTTTCGTCCAATATGTGTCTCTTCCACTAATATTTTGCCTTCCCTGTCTTTGATGCACTTAACTTGGTCCAGGTCACGAGTCTTCCTCTCTTTCACCTCGGTTAACCAGTACAACTTTTTGTCCCCACCTTTGTTTCCAAGTTCTTCACACAAATGTCCAAACGCCCTGAGCCACCATAACTGCTAAGTTTAGAGAATACCAAGTTGTAAAGTAATGAAATGGGTCCAAAGTGGAGTGAAATGAGTATTTAGAATTCATATAATGTTAGTATTGCAAGGGCGTATATGTTGTATTGGATCATTGGAACATGAAAAAGCCCCTCTAGTTACTGTCAAATCAGGAATAATAATTGTATATGATATCATTTCCTAACTTTTATTACATTTGAATATAGTAGTTGCATATGATAGAAAGAAGGAAAGACTGAAAATTTTAAGTAATGTATAAATTGTAGGAATTCAAGTCTGATGTGTCAATCTCCAGGATGTAATACATGTTGCTTAACCACTTCCGTTAGAAACTGAATACTTTTTTTTTAAAAAAAATTAGATATCAGGTAGTGTCCCTCCGTTAGATTATCATCTATTTGAAATCTTTATAAGTAATTCTCAAAGTAGTGGTCAAAGGCTCAAGTTTTTTGGTACTGACAATACTTGTCTCGTGAGTGTTCATACTTCATAGGTAGTTCGGAATGCATAAATCACATGTTTGAGGGCATGTATTTTGACAAATTATAGAAGTTCAATGTGCAAGCATAATGTTAATAGAATTTCCTAGTTATATTTTTCTCATTACAAGACTGAACCAGAGGAGAACTGGAAAGTTTTAAGAATATGCATGATCTCTATGATTTGAATGAAGTTGGCTATAATCTCCGACAGCAAGTTAGCAGAATACCCTCCCATCTTTATATGATATTAAAATGGTTAACAAATGATCAATCCTAAATACTCAATAATTAATGAGTTCTATTGATGACTAAGTACGTAGTTGAGCATAGAATAAAGAATTCTTAACATAACACTTCTACTTCATAACCGTAAATTGATAACAATAGTATTTGATGAGAACGTTTGTTAGAATGAGGAATGGCAAACTACAGGGAAATACTTCCTACATGACGGACAAATAGCCTGTTTGGCCAAGCTTATTTTTGGCCAAAAGTGCTTTTTTTTTTTTGCCAAAAGCACTTTTGGCCAAAAATTGAGGTGTTTGGCCAAGCTTCTGGAAGGAAAAAAAGTGCTTTTGAGGAGAAGCAGAAGCAGATTTGGAAAAGCAGAAAAAAGTAGCTTCTCTCCAAAAGCACTTTTTTTAGAAGCACTTTTAAGAAAAATACACTTACAAGCAGTTTTTTAAAGCTTGGCCATACACTAATTGTTGCTCAGAAGTGCATTTCAAACTAATTAGCCAAACACAAATTGTTTCTCACCAAAAGCACTTTTGAGAAAAGCACTTTTGAAAAAAAACACTTCTCAAAATAAGCTGATTTTGGCAGCTTGGCCAAACAGGCTAAAAACTTCCATACAACTTCTCCAATAAGCCAGGTACAAAAAATAATAATAAATGACTAGCATGTAATATCTCACTTTTGATCCTAAATTAATGAAGACATGCCAATAGTCATGTTCTCTTAAATCTCGGCAGCAGTGTTGTAAAAAGCGAGCACTTCCTCGCTTAAAGCGAGAAGCGAGGCGAGGCATCTGGCGCTTCTCTTAACTGAAGCGTAGCAGATTTACAAAAGTGTTCGCCTCTCTTGAAAAATCGAGAAGAGATGAAGCGATGCAAAGTGTAAGAAGCGAGCGCTTCTCTTTATAACTGGGCAGCTAACGTATTTAATTAAAAAGGATGTCTTTTTTTAAAAGACCATCGAGCAGCAGCAACAGAGAACAACAAAGGCGGCCTAGGGTTCAAGTTTTCTACACTTTTCAACTTCAAGATCATCAAGTTTGATCTCTTCTTCTTCTTCATTTTCTTGGCAATAAAAATGTCTAAATGCTGCCCATTTTATCATTTCAGTTATACTGCCCTTTTTCGTATACTTACTGCCATTTTTTTCACATCATTTATTATTAGTTCTTATTGTCTTTCTTATGTGTTATGTAGTTGTTCTTTTAATGGCACCAAAGAAAAATAGGAAAGACCCGGCTTGGGCTTATTCTGCAAGAGTTAGCGAGACCAACAAGATGGCAATTAGATGCCTTTAGTTGATGCTACTCTTTAGTTTTTACATTGAAGTATTGAACATTTGCTTACAATTACACGTGTTGTCTACGTAGTATTTATTTTAATATTTTCTTAAAAATTCCGCTTCACTTCAAAAAAGCGAACGCTTTGCTTCTCGCTTCTTGCTTTAAGCGAAAAGGGACTTGTCGCTTTTCCTCGCTTCACGCTCTTCACAACACTGCTCGACAGTGTATTACCAAATCTCAAAGACGGATTTAACACATTAACAAACATTCAGTAACACATCCTACTTAGTTATTTTGTAATATTTTAACAATATTGTTGGCAAAGGAACGATAAAGGAATTTAAATCCAGTAACTACACTCATTTTATCATACCAGTGATTTTTTGTGGATATGACTCTATACGTAAGAAATATTGCTAGCATAGAAACGCTAAAGGAATTTAAATCCAGCAACTACACTAATTTTATCATACCAGCAGGGGTGGATTTAGGGGGACGCAAGGGGGCCCGTACTCCCTTCGTCGAAAAATTATATTGTATATATAAGACAAAATCTAGTTTTTATCTCTATATATTAAGTTTTGAACACTTTAACACAACCCTAAAGTGTAGCTTAGTGGTAAGGGGTTCAAAACCTTCATAAGGTCTCAAGTTCAATTCCCACTAGCTATAAAAAAAATTTTTGAACCCACTTCGTGGATCCTGCCTCCGCCGCAGCATACCAGTGATTTCGGTGGATATGACTCTATACATAAGAAAAAGCAACTAAGTGATTTTCTATAACCAGATAATCACAGAAATCTAGAAGATGGTTTCTACTGCACAAATATGAAATGTTTTACGGCCTAAAACCGGACAAAGAAAGATAATTAAAAAAAAAAAAGGATACTGACCTTTTTAGTGCAGCGAACCAGCGTGTCCAACGATCTACTATCTACAGCTACCTTGAACGTTTGTCAAAATCCGGAAAGAACAAAGCATCGCCTCTGTCGTAGTTGCGCATAACAGGTAGTGGCTAAAAGAAGAGAGGGTCCTTTAGAGTTGCCCGAAATGGTGAGATTCTTTAGAGCACGAAGACGGTATGTCGGTATGGCCACTGGGGATACGCCAAAACTAAGGCAAATGGCGGACGACCTTCGCTTAAAATGGTGGATTTTAGGTGTAATGGGTCAATATCGGGTCTTCTCAATCAATTGGGATATTTTAAAAAATACTGTGATTTAGAACTAGTGTTCAAAAATAGCTCAATTTCAAAAGTAATCAAAATTTAGTCACTTTTTATTTAAAAATAAATCTGAACGAAAACACTATTCAAAATCCAAAAAATACTTCAGCATATTTTGCTTGAGTTCCAGCATAAGTATACTTGAACTCCAGCATATTATACTGGAGTTCCAGAATAGTATGTTGGAACTCTAGCTAATTATGACGGAGTTCCAGCAAGTATAATGATCTAGTATAATATATTGGAGTTTGGAGCACCAGTGCTCTAGTCTCCAGTATATTATACTAGAGCCAGCAAAGTATACCGGTTCAGCATAATATGCTGGAGTTCATACACAAGTGCACCGAACTTCACTATATTATGCTGGACTGGTCTCTATTGCATCAAAACGGCGACTATTTTTTATTAACTTGGTAAACGCTGGCTATTTTCAATTGATCGGTCCGAAAACTGGCTAGACCGTGAAATTTTGGCCAATCAACTGCTGTAGGTGCAACTTTAGTGGGCTAAAACGTTGTGCCTATAATTTTGAAACGGTTGTCCAAAAATTACAGCACTTTAGCTTTGCTTTGGGCCTTTTACTCCTACTTTCATTTTTCTTTGGACTTCTAATATGGGAAATTTTCGTTCCTATACCATACAGGAAACTATATTATCAAATATGTTCATAGTTTGCATATTACCTTTTATACTAATAGTATTTCTACAAAATATAGACAATGCATTAAATAAGGAATCATTGTAGTTGTAGGATTCTTTATTTAGGCGCAATAAAATTGGGGAATTAAATATTCTTCCAGATCTTCGACAACGCAAACCACGCACATTCATAATTATTGTCGGATTCGTTTCAAATTTTTCATACTCTGTTTTTGCGATGCACTCAGTTTTAAATTTTTTTCTGATTTCACAAATCAAAAACGACTAAATCTTCTACAATTCTTCTGCAACAAACGCAATTATGCCCAAATTTCAGTAATACAAAGCAAAGGAAAAGAGAGCAACAATTCTACCGTTCACAACCATTAAAAAGCTTTGAAGTTTGAATTCAAATTTGGATTTTCAAAAATTATTATTTGTTTGGATTGGGTGATGTTGAAAATAATTGGGAATATGGTTTGGAGTTTATATCACAATTTCGAGGGGTTTTGGTGAAGATTAGACTTGGTTTTGGCTGAATTTCGAATTGAAACTTGACATACATTATATTACAAAAATTATAGAAAAATTATAAAAAAAATTGTAGAAAAATTGTAGACTGTTGTTTATTTATTTTTCTTTTATTCATTTACATATTGTATGAAAGTTGAACAACATTGTATAAAAATTATATTTAAGTGGTATTATATTGTAGTTGTATATAACTTAGTATAAATAATGTATGAAAATTATAGATAATTTATAGATAAGTTGTATAATATATAATTAGTTGTATGAAAATTATTTTTACTATGTATAATCAGATATAAAATATACAAAAGACATATTGTATAAATTTTGTATAAAATTTGTATGTAAGTTTTATGTTATTGTAGTTGTATTTTACTGGGAGGAAATAACGTGTGAAAGTTGTAGAAAATTATAGATAAGTTGTATTCATCTATAACGGGAGATATTGGCATATCAAGTAAGTTTAGTGTTCCAGAAGAACATGCATGAAAATAAAGATAAATTCTGTTATGTACAGTCTATAGAAATTTTGTAGATAATTTGTAGAAACATTGAAATTCTGTATTTTCATATTAATATTTCAAATGATATGTAGTTTTATTGTAGAATAAATGTAGAAAACAAGATATTGTGAGTCTTATTTGACTCATACCTCATATTCAACCTGTTCTACAAATTCACGCCTCTTAAAATACAATACAACCATACTTTCTTGAATTTAAAGGTATAGCAATATATATATAACTTAAAAAATATCTTCTCCTCTGCACAAGTTAGCTCCAAGACAGACGAAGTGGAATAACAAGCTCCCATCAAAACTTTTAACACAAAAATACAAAACTCAAATTTTATGTTATTGTAGTTGTAATTAACTAGGTGGAAATAATATGTAAAAGTTGTAGAAAATTATAAATAAGTTGTATTCCTCTATAACGGGAGATGTTGACTGTCACACCCCAATCTTGGGAGGTGTGGCTGGCACCCGATGCCCGAAGGCCCGAGCGAACCAACCATGAGATATGATCTGAAATATAATAACCTGCAGGCAGAAAAGCCCAAAGCGACACACACACACACACACACACACACACACACACACACACACACACACATATATATATATATATATATATATATATATATATATATATATATATATATATATATATATTTATTTATTTTTTTATTTTTTTATTTTTTTTACAACAAGGCTGCAACAACAGTATGACAACTATCTAGAAGGCCAATAAGGCCATACAAAAAAAAATATACATGCAATGACCGCTAGTCTGCAAGCCTCTAAGAGTGTAAGACAATCTCAACAGGCCGGGACAAGGCCCCCGACATGCCCAAAACTACTCATATATATCTATAATAGTACATATGGACTCAAAGTCATCAACTCCGAAGAAGTGGAGTGCGAAACCCAACGTTGATCCTGGGGGTCCTACTGAGGAGGCACGCCGCTCTGTCTATCCGAACCTGTGGGCATGAACACAGCGCATAAAAAGGCGTCAGTACGAAATATATGTTGAATATGTAGGGCGACAAGTGTAACATAAAAATGTAATTATTAAGAGAAGAGATATAGAGACAATTTGAATTCTGAAACTAGCCTCGATAGGAAACTAAAATTCAACATGGATATAAATGTATGTTCATGGAATCATTGATCACTATCGCTACTTATAATATATTACATTATATAATGATAAATCCCTCTGTGGGGCTACAATTTCCATAACATACCCGTCCATAATAAAGGCTCGGTAGAATCGTACCCGACCACGTGAAGCTCGGTAATCCCAACTGATCAGTGGTTACACAATAGGTGTCATACCCGGCCGTCTATAGTGCGGCTCGGTAAAGAAAGTAAATACATACATACATTAAATCATGAATTATATAAGAGCAATGCAAAACTAACCTTAAAAGATGTATTCTAAGAAGAGTCGAAGTGACATATCATCATTATTCCCCGACTATCATGGTTGTCGCTACAATATTTAATTTTTCAACCACGAGCCAACAAGTACTAAGAACATGAGAGTTATGTATTATGAGTACCTTTGAAGTAAGTGTTACTTATTCAAGATTTATATGAACGTCGAAAGGAGAACGAGTAAAAAGGCTCTAGTTCTTTTTAAGCGATGAACAAGGAAAATCGAGAATTCATAGATATTCTCCGAAGTAAGCAATCTATGAGAAAGGATCATGTCTAAGCATCTTTATAAGTCGAAGGTGAAATAATCCAAATCCGACGAAACAATTCGATAAACGCGTATTCGAATTCTAGTCATGCCGAAAAGTATAGCGAAAGCCCAACATACCTTGTCGATGGAGTTATATACGGTTTTCGAGACCTCGAAAGCCTTAGGAATGATTTCCTACATAATACGAACCATTCAATATCAAATTCAAGCTCATATCTTATATAATTCTTCATTTAGACATTTAATCGAACAACTTGTGGGCATGAATTTGTAGACTCTTTTGTAGCTTAATTTCCCCCAACACACCACCAAATTTTTACTTTACTACATCTCCTCATCGACATGACTCCATCCATGTCTTCACAGATTCAAACAATACAATAAAACCATACAGAACAGCCCCCACAATCAAGTCATATTAAGAGAGGTTTCTAAAAACAATCAAGAATATTTCTATAGAGGTTTCAACTATTTCTTAAGCATTCGTATGGTAGAAGTTTACAAAGATCAAAGAGGAAGTTAAATCATACCTTATGTGACCAGAATTACTCAAAATTCGAAATTACTTCAAGGCGGAGTCTTGCTATGAAAAGTGAAACACCGAAGAATTCACGATTCCGAAGTTACCATGGTGTTCTCCATCTTGAGGATGACTAAATTGTTGTTATCATTGGCTAGATGGATGGGAGGAGTTTGAGAGGAAATACCTAGGTTTTAGGTTCTGTTTTGGAGAGGATAAAACGCAGGAGTTTCTGTTTTAAAAATTGACTTAAATAAAGAAATTTTAACTAAACCCGACTAAGCATACTGTTCCCGTAATAGTGTGCACCCCTGTACGAAAATATTAATATCTCTCTACTCCGAAGTCGTATTAACGAACGGTTTATTGCGTTGGAAACTAGACTCATAGACCTTAAATTAAGTAGGTAGAACACACCATAAATCCCAGTATATTGAGAGAAAAGCTCATCAAATTTTTATCCAAATTTCAGTGAAATTTAAAACCCGTAACTTGTGGCGATCTTTGTCGAATTTTTAATCACAACTCAAATGACTTCCAATCTTAACGTATAACTACCGCATCATTTAAATATCTCATAGAAATTATCTTCCTATCGAATTATCCCCTTTACAGCATGATAACGCCGAATACACAAGGTGCAATATTGACATATCAAGTAACTTTAGTGTTCCAGACGAATATGCATAAAAATAAAGATAAATTCTGTTATGAACAACTTGTAGAAATTTTGTAGAAACATTGAAATTCTGTATTTTTATATTAATTTTTCAAATGATATTTTGTTTTGTTGTAGATTAAATATAGAAAATAAGCCATTGTGAGTCTTATTTGACTCATTCGTCACATTCAACATATTCTACAAATTCACACATCTTTAAATACAATACAACCATACTTTCTTGAATTTAAAGATATAGCAATATATATAACTTAAAAAATATTTTTTCCTATGCACAAGCTAGCTCCAAAACAGACGAAGTGGAATAACAAGCTCACATCAAACCTTTTAACAAAAAACACAAAGCTCAAAAATAAATAAATAACAATATACAATTTTTCTATAATTTATCTATAATTTCTGCAATATAATGTATGTCATATCTTCTTCTTCTTCTTCGAGTTTCAATCTGAAATTCAGCCAAAACCGAGTCTAATCTTCACCAAAACCCCTCCAAATTGAGATATAAATTCCAAACCATATACTTAATTATTTACAACAACACCCAATCCAAACAAATAATAATTTTTGAAAATCCAAATTTGAATTCAAAGCTTCAAAGCTTTTTAATGGTTGTCAATGGTGGAATTGATGCTCTCTTTTCCTTTCCTCTTATATTACTGAAATTTGGAATTGCGAGATAGAGAGAGACCTAGAAAGAATTCTCAAGTCTTTGCAACAACATCCAATCCAAACAAACAATGCCTTTTGAAGACCCAAATTCAAATTCAAAATTTCAAAGCTTTTTAATGGTTGTCAATGGTGGATGAGTTACAGATTTTTGCTGGTTTTAGAAGAGGAAATCGTGGGTGTTGGAAGAGGAAATCGTGGAGATTTGAAGAGAGAAACTTGGGGGAGTGGGAATATACAGTTGAGTAAAATTAGGAGATTAATTAATACCATTAAAATCCTAAAATGGTACATAAATGTTAATTAGGTATATAGAAGGTAATTATATTAAAAGTTAAGCATGGAGGGTAGTATAATTTACTATATGGCATAGGAATATAAAAATTCCTTCTAATATTAGTACTGGCGCCACTTTTCGGACTGGTAATCAAAAAATAACCAGCATTTTTTATATTAGGATTAATTTCGTATATGTAATTTGCTCACTCTGAATCCTCTCTTTTTGCATGTCAGACTCTTATCATGGGGATCGAGCGTGACCGTCGGGAGGAGCGGAGGACAACCATTTTTAAGTAACCTCCAAGCTCAAGGAGTACTGTACTAAGCATCGAACGCTGGCTGACTTCCTTAGCCAGGATGGCAAATTTCAGTCGCTTCGTGATGGGCTCAAACAGAAAGACGATGAGCTGACAAAGAAGGATGAAGAGCTAGGGGAAAGGGACGATGAGCTTATAAGGTCCATCAGTAGGTGCAACGATCTTGAGACAGCGCTGAAGGCCAAAGAGGACGAGCTCGAGGTGAGTAAGGGGTGATGGCTGAGAACGCCGACCTTCAGACACAAGTGGCGTCCTTAACGGTTGAACTCGGGCAGAGAGAGGCAAGGGCTATCGATCTGAGGGGTGAGCTGATTGCCAAGATCGAAGAATTGAGTCGGGCCGATAAAGGCATAATGGCCGCTATGACTGAAGCGGCAGCCCTAGAAGATGCCATCCGTGTTTGTAGGTCCGAGCGGTTTAATAAGGTGGAGACATTGACGCTTAAGGTGGTGAGGTTGGAAGAACGGATTAAAGGTTTGGAGGTGGAGTTGTCCGAGTTAAAAACGAGCAAGTCGTATTTTATGCTCAAGGTATCTAGCCGAGTCGACATTCGTCAAATTCTAGTAGTAGTTTATGAATTTCTGCCTGGTACTTTTATAGCCTCTACTCTTTGATTTAGAAAGTCCCTGTGACTTAGTTGACAACGAGTTGCGAGTCGCATCTGAGGATGACTCGTCGTGATCCGTGTTTGAGATCTAGCTTTAGTCCTGCAATTACGGCCTCATATTGGCCTCATTATTAGTCATATCGGGGCACCGTGTGGATCGGCGGATGACTTTGCTTGTTGGGACCTCGAGTATGAGTCCCAACCCAGATCCTGACGCGTTGGAAGTGCCATCGGTGTGTGGGACCCATAGGTTGGGTAATCTGGGAGAGGTACAAGAAGTTTCTTGCTCGACTTCGGGCATTATCTTAGCACTGAAATCGGTGATGAAGTCGACGAGTACCTGCGATTTTATTGTTGTTCATGGCTGATATGTTATATCGTGCTCGCTCAATTCTATGGCCCACTTGGCCAATCTCCCCGACAATTCGGGTTTATATAGGATGCTCCTTAGGAGGAAGGTCGTCACTATCACACCTCCTTTTTCCTTACACTCGAAAGGGTAGAATGGAGTTTTTTCCAATTTAAGCGACAATCGAAACGGAATTATTTTTATATTAAATTTAGAGTCGCCACTTGGGATAATTTTATAGTGTCCCAAGTCACCGGTTCAAATCTCAAATCGAGGAAAAGATTGACTCTGTTTTACAGTATGCGAACACAGAAATCCGGGTAAGGAATTCTATTAATCCGGGAGAAGGTATTAGACATTCCTGGATTCCGTGGTTCTAGCACTGTCGCTCAACTGTTATTATTGGCATATTATCTGATTTTAATACACTTTTAAACATATGTGCATTTTAACTTTAAAACTGCTTTTAATTATTTTAAGGAAGATTTCAACATCATCTAAAACACGTCTTTAGCCCGCGCCACATGAAATGCACCCGCAGTCCGAGACACATTTTATTTAATATTTTTAAGATTTGGATTTGGGTCACATGAAATGCTCACCCGAATTTAGGAAGGTAACTTTTAATTACGCGCCTAAACGCATTTTCAACTTAGCGAGGGCCATGGAAATTCAACTAAATAGTGCGCCTCGAATTCTAAGGATTAAAGATATCAACAAAGCAAGGGCCATGCATTTTGAGGTTTTGTTCAGCACGGCACACCTCGATTTATTACGAGTAATTAATTAATTATGCACTAAGCGAATTGGAATTTTACTCAACATAGCTAAAGGGCTGGCACAAGAGAGAAAAGTTCAGTCAATTAAACAAATGGCTTAGACTATCATAAACAAATAATGAAGACTGGGCTTAACGAAAAAGAAACAAGTGCAGACCCCATTTACGAATACCTTCGGATTTGGGCTCAAAATGAGCCCACTCATGATGAGAGAATAGACGACCAAAACAACATAGAGTCATGCACTCATGTCTGGGATTGATCTCATTAATTGGGCCAGCTTTAGGCCCGACTTTCATAAGCCAACAATTGTACACAATCCATTAGATGTCAATCAGCTAAAACTATATGGGACACATAATTAAACTAACATTTCAGCTTCTCAATCTTTGATTATTTAAACGTAAAGCAATTAAAATTGGATCTCTGAATTATTAACGTAATTTGGGCCCAAGTCTGCCTTAGACTCACATGGCCGCATCACTTAGGAAAATAAATATTGGGCCCAAAAGAGCCCAAATCAAATTTCAAGGTCAATTGCTGGGGGGGCTGGGACTCAAGATCGAGTCCCTTCAGAGGGAAACAACAGGTATTTGAACACCACACCGAACTTCAAAATTTCAGAGTTTAAAAACTCATTTCCCACCGGACTAATTGTGCAGAGACCTTAAACAAGACTAATACGCAACTTAACTACTAATAAACAAATTAAGCTAGCAATAAACAAATCAGACTATGCTTAAGTATCAAATCACTCCCAACATGAATATGAAAATCACAATGACTATTCCACATCAATAGCTAATTATAACCCATCCTTACAATTTCAAAATCATGTAATTCAACCACAGTAGGCTTTTCTCATCATAGCTTATGCACAACAAATACAAAAAAAGACCAAACTCATGTATACCAAATGGCTAGCCCATGATTTACCCAATATTACAAACCAAGCTTACAACCAAACAGTAAATAAAATAGAATGTGACAAGGGAACTAGATTAACTACATGAATTGATGATTGGCAAGAGACAACATTCAGTAGATGATATATTCTACATTTCTATCTCAATCAAGCACATTGTATTCCTCCATTTCATATGTCAAAGATGTGAGAAATACCTGGAAATGAGAAAAAAAAATAGAGCAAGTGAAGAATCAGTGGACAGCAGCAGCAGGAAAGGGCCCAGATTAAGGAAATAACCAGCAAAACAACTTAAAACCAGCCGGAAGAACAGTAGAAATCACTGAATCAACACCCAACTTCAAACCAATCTCAAACCATCTTTCAAACCAGAAACACAAATAAGGAAAGTTCAATAGTTCTAGCTAACTGAAGGAGATAAACCAGCAGAATTATGGTAATTTTCAGCCAAGAAATGCAGAGAAATTAGTGTGCTTCCAAAATTTTCAGCCGTCTTAGTTTTTGCAAGATTTTTCTCTTAAAATCTCCCTTGAATGTCAAGTAATGATTCCTTTATAGGTAAGCTATTAGGGCTACAAAAATAAGTTAAAATTTGCACCCTAATCCTTTTGACATTTTAGTTTTTGCTCTTATACCCTTAGTGTAAAATTCGAACTTTCAAAATAAACCCCAATCCCAGCTTCCTAGAAGCTTCCTTAGTCTGTTATTGAGATTCCCTTAACCTAGATTTCCAAATTTACCCTTCAATACCCATGTTATTACCCCTTGAACCTAGACAGAATATGGGTTAAATTGACCCAATGGCTTGAGCCCCAAATGAATGGGTTGTTCTTTGACAATGGGTCGGCATTGAACCCAGGGCTCAAACATAATCAGAATCCTATGTTGGCTATTCAGTGAAAAATCAGAAAAAATTACACAACTGAACAATTTCAAAATTGACATTTTAGCTAAACGACTGACTCCCTTTTAAATTAGATAATGAACTACAATTAAACTACATTACCAAATTAACAAGACCTAAATTAAGCTAATTATCAAAGGAAAAATGTCATAATTAACCAAAGATAAGGTCAGCATTTAAAACTCTGAGAAGAGAACTGAAAATCCAGCAAAGCAAATATGAACACTGAGTTAGTCAGAAATGGAAATTAGGTCAGAGACTTCCCATCAACTTCCAATCAAAAAACAATAGAGACGGAGAAGAAAAGAAAGGGGTGGGGGGATAAGACGAAGAGAGACATGTAGAAATCTTACCGAATCACTTGAAATAAGGCTGGAGACGCTGATTTAGACGAAAAATAATGTTACTCATTTGTTCTTTGTCAAGAACAAGTGAACAACATCACTTTGCGTTGAATCAAACCTTCAATCTTGAAACAAAGGGAGGTTTATGGCCATGTGAGCCACATAACCAATAGGCAGAACAGTTTTGGCTTTTGGGCTTTGAACTCTTGAATTTAGATTTAAGATTCGATGAGATTGAGGGGGATTCGAGGTAAATGTAGTAGAGACTGTGAAAGAGGAGTTAATGGTGAGTGTGTGGTATCATTTTGGGGCTGATCTGAGACGGCCACTGGAGGATGAGGAGATTGAGGGCGGCGTTCTATGGTTACTCGTCTCTGAAATTAGAGACGATGAGTGAGGGTGGTGAGAAATTGGGCGCGGGGGGGGATACGGCCACCGGAGGATATGGAGATTGAGGGCGGCGTTCTAGGGTTACTCGTCTATGAAATTAGAGACGATGAGTGAGGGTGGTGAGAAATTGGGCGCGGGGGGGGATACGGCCACCGGAGGATATGGAGATTGAGGGCGGCGTTCTAGGGTTACTCGTCTATGAAATTAGAGACGATGAGTGAGGGTGGTGAGAAATTGGGCGCGGGGGGGGATACGGCCACCGGAGGATATGGAGATTGAGGGCGGCGTTCTAGGGTTACTCGTCTATGAAATTAGAGACGATGAGTGAGGGTGGTGAGAAATTGGGCGCGGGGGGGGATACGGCCACCGGAGGATATGGAGATTGAGGGCGGCGTTCTAGGGTTACTCGTCTATGAAATTAGAGACGATGAGTGAGGGTGGTGAGAAATTGGGCGCGGGGGGGGATACGGCCACCGGAGGATATGGAGATTGAGGGCGGCGTTCTAGGGTTACTCGTCTATGAAATTAGAGACGATGAGTGAGGGTGGTGAGAAATTGGGCGCGGGGGGGGATACGGCCACCGGAGGATATGGAGATTGAGGGCGGCGTTCTAGGGTTACTCGTCTATGAAATTAGAGACGATGAGTGAGGGTGGTGAGAAATTGGGCGCGGGGGGGGATACGGCCACCGGAGGATATGGAGATTGAGGGCGGCGTTCTAGGGTTACTCGTCTATGAAATTAGAGACGATGAGTGAGGGTGGTGAGAAATTGGGCGCGGGGGGGGATACGGCCACCGGAGGATATGGAGATTGAGGGCGGCGTTCTAGGGTTACTCGTCTATGAAATTAGAGACGATGAGTGAGGGTGGTGAGAATTTGGGGGGGGGGGCTAGGTTCCGACCATTAAATACCTAGTGGAAACTAGTTCTGGTCCGTTGGATTTATAGGGATCAACGACTCAGATCAAAGGTCAATGAAACGACGCCGTTTTGGTTTCAAATAGAGTTGGACCACATATTGGAGCAGGTTTTGGGCTGGGTTTAGGCGGGTATTGGACTGGGCTTGGGACGTGCAATTGATTTGGCCCAATTATCTGATTTCTCCCATTCCTTTCTTTTCCTTTTCAAATTTTCTTTTTATTTTCAAACTCTTTTTAATTTCTTTCAAATTAAAAATAAAATAAAACTTGAACTAATTCCTAAATAAAATTAATCCTACCACATTAAATTTATTAACTCTAATTAATAACTACCACAATTAATTAAAAACCAAATTAAAGGAAAAATTATCCAAAATCAAAACTAAAATTAAAAGTGCAAAAATAAGTTATTTTTTGTGATTTTTCTATTTTTATAAAATAATTAATTTGCTAATTAGTCTAACAAATATAAAATTAAATCCTAAATGCAGATGCAATATATTTTTGTATTTTTTATGAATTAAATAAAATAAATATGAACAGACAAATACAAACAGTCAACAAAAATGCTACAAAAATCTACAAAATTGCAAATAATGGGAGAAGTTTATTTTCATGAATCTATGGGAGTAATTAATATAGGGCAAAAATCACGTGCTCACAGTCACCACTGATATGGGGTGATATTGAAAATAGGGTCTAAGCTTTCGTGAAGCTATGATCAACGCCAAGGCTAAATTTTCGAGGTAGGGGTACCTTGTTTTGGCGTCGATCATGGTTTTGCTAATGTAATAGATTGAATATTGCGTACCTTTGTTTTCACGGACCAATACTGCACTTACTGCGATATCTGATACTGCCAAGTATAACAAGAGGCGCTCGCCAAGTTCTGCTTGGCGAGTAGAGGGGGCGATGACAAGTATGCCTTTAGTTATCTTAAGGCCTCGATGCATTCTGAATTCCACTGGAGACCGTTGTCCTTTTTGAGCATGTTGAAGAATTTGTGGCATCTGTCGGAGGATCATGAGATGAACCTCGATAGGGCATCTATGTGGCCTATCAGTTTTTGCACATATTTCTTGCTGGTCAATACTTTAGGTATTCCCTCGATGGCCTTGATTTGGTCGGGGTTGTCCTTGATGCCTCTTTGTGATACCAAGAAGCCGAGGAACTTGCTCGAAATTACGCCGAAGGCACATTTTTTGGGGTTTAGCTTCATGCCGTATTCCCTTAGTATACTGAAGGCCTGTTTCAGGTGGTCGATGTGGTCTTCCTTTCTTTTTGATTTGACCAACATGTCGTCTATGTAAACTTCTATTGCTTTGCCGAGTTGATCCTTGAACATCTTGGTGACCAACCTTTGATAAGTCGCCCATGCATTCTTTAACCTGAATGGCATGACTCTGTAACAGTACGTTCCTTGATGGGTGATGAAATTAGTCTTTTCCTGGTCCTCCTCCTCCATAAGGATTTGGTTGTAACCTGAGTAGGCGTCCAAGAAGCTCAATAACTCGTGCTCTGCTATTGCGTCGATGAGCTTATCAATATGAGGCAACGGAAAGGAGTCTTTCGTCAAGGCTTTGTTTAGGTCCGTGAAATCCACCCACATCCGCCACTTCCCATTTTTCTTTTTCACCATGACTACGTTGGCAACCGTTAGCGGTATTTTGATTCTCGGATGGAACCGTTAGCGAGTAGCTTATCCACCTCATCACTGATGACCTCGTTGATTGCAGCAAATTTTCTTCTTGCTTGTCGTACTAGAGGGTAGAGCGGATCGACGTTCAACTTGTGTGTGGCAATATCTTTTGGGTTGCCTAGCTATCTGCATGGGACAAAGCAAACAAATTGGTGTTATGAATTAAAAATTTATGAATTCTACCTGGTTCTGAGAGTTTATGGCCGATGTAAGATTTTTTGTTGTTTTCTAGTTCGACGGGATCGAGGTTTCTACCGTCGACCCTACGGCTTCCATGACGTCGGGGTACCTGATGACGTCTTTTTGTTCGTCGAGTTCGGCCCCGACTTTGGTAATTACTATGCTTTTGAGTATGTTCCCTTTTAATTGTTGAGTGTATGTGCAATCCTGAGCGATACAATAGCATTCTTGGGCTGTGCGATTGTTTGCCTCGGATGCTAAATATCCTCCATGGAGTAGGGAACTTGATTACTTGATATAGGTTAGACGGGATGGCCCTCATGGCGTGTATCCATGGTCTCCCTATGATGGCATTGTAAGTTTTGTCCTGGTTCATGACATGGAATGTTGTTTCTAGGGTGACACCCCTAGCCAGAACGGGTAGCGTTATATCCCCTGAGGTTTGCTCAACTACATTGTTAAAACCTGTTAGTGTTATTCAACGTGGTACTATCTCGTCCTCGAGTCTCATTTGTGTGAGAACTCGAGGGTGGATAATACACGCGCCACTTCCATCGTCTACCATTATTCTTTTTACATCAGTATCCGAAATATGTAAGGTAATGACAAGACCATCAAAGTGAGGAAAAGTCAAACCATGGGTATCTGACTTATCGAAGATGATACTGTCTTCGAGGTCAACATACCATTCGTGGGTGATCGACAGCTTCAATTTATGTGTGGTGGTAAACTTCACATGGTAGATTGCTGCTTCATCGCCCCCATTGATGATCATTTGGATGGTGCAGACGGGTGAGGGTGGCTTTGGAGGACCTTGGTGTTGTTCTCGTCTGCGGCCGAAGTAGGCTCGTCCTCGGTCACTCATCAGCTCCCTCAGGTGCCCTTGGTGAATCATGTTCACTACTTCTTGTCGTAAGGCTATGCAGTCCTCGGTTTTATGGCCCCGCTCCTGATGGAACTCACAGAGGACATTCAACTTTCTGGTGTTTGGGTCGGATTTTATCTTCTGTGGCCATTTCACCTTCGGGTCGAGTTTCTCTAGTGCGTACACTATTTCTGAAGGAGAAACACAAAAATTGTGAGCAGATAATAGTGGAGGCATACCTCTTTTGTTTCGTTGAGTCCATGTATATAGCCTGGACGGCCCTTCCGCGTGGCGAGGGGATGATGGGATGGTTGTTCTGTCATATGGTTGATGCATTTCTCGATTGAGGTGAGGACCTGATTGGTCTCTTCGATCGTCATTACAACGATCTTTTCTCGACTTCGTTTGGACCGGCGTTAACCGTTGGGTTGGACCATTAAGGTCTTCATCGTCTGTTCTCACCTTGGTACAATAGGTGTTATGAATTTCTTCCCAAGTGGTAGGAGGGAATTTCATGAGCCTGCTTAGTAACCTTTTGGTCGCTCTCGACCCATTCTTGTTCAACCTCTTTTGGATAGCTGACACCGTTATCCCTTATGATACATTTGGTAAGCTCATTCTTACTTTGTTAAACCGAGCGAGGAAGCCCCTGAGTCCATCGCCAGGCGATTGCCTAACGACGAATATGTCATTCACCCTGGCCTCCGCCTTCTTAGCCCCGACGCGGGCGGTGACGAACTTGACGGTTATTTCTTCGAACATTTTTATTGAATGTGCTGGTAATTGTGATTACCAGGTTAAGGCTCTCCCCGTTAGGGTCTCACTAAACTTCTTTAGTAACACTGATGGTACATGTTCCTTTGAAAGGTCGTTGCCTTTTACCGCTGTGACATAATGAATGATGTGATCTTCCGGGTCTGTGGTGCCATCGTATATCTTCAAATACGGTGGCATTTTGAAGGTCTTGGGTATGGCATGCGGGTCTGACTCCTCGCTATACGGTTGTTCGACGAATCGTCTGACATCTCATTTTGGTAACAGTTTTGGGGTGCCCGGTATCTTATCGACCCTTTCTTGATGTTCCTTCACTGGTCGCGGAGTGCTTCGTTCTCGTTTTCCATTTATTCCATTTTCTTTAGAATGGATGTAAGTCTATCATTGCCTGCATCAACAACAGTGTGAGTGTTACCTGTTGGGAGAGCGGGTTGTTGGCCGGTGGTCGCTGTGGTATCCGCTGGCGCGACGCTTCTATTCGCCCTTTGAACGGGTTTGTCGAGTATGATATTTAGAGTACTTGTCAGCCACTCCCCCCAGTAATTTTTCATTGCTGGTGGCGCTTCCTCAGCTGTGGACGTGGAAGCTCCCCTTTTGCTTGAAGCGGTTACACTTCCATGAGGAGGAGGAGAATCACTCCGCCTGGGTGTAGCACTTGGCGTCACGTTCTCCTTGTCTTCTCTATCATCCTCGTTGATGGTGTTCAAGATGTTGGTAGTGATACCCACTATTGCTTTCTGTCTTTCATCACCTTTTCCTGCCATTGTGAGTTCATGCAAACGAGAAAAAGATGGTTGTCCTTCTTTATGATCTAGAAGAAACTAAAATTTTAACTAAAACCTCCCCACAGGCGGTGCCAAACTGCTTGACAAAAAAGAGTTAAGCTTTTTGTTAAATTAATTAATAATGAAATAGAGAGTGAATCTTAGTTAAACATAATAAATTCTAGATCTAGAGGATGTTTGGATGGGCTTAAAAGTTGGTCGAACCAGCTTAAAAGCACTTTTGGACTTATTTGAGTCTTTGGATAAATTATAAAGTGCTTTTAAGCCAAATACTTTTAAATTAAAATACGCAAAACAAGCCAAAAGTAGTAAGTTGGGCCACTCAACTTATTGCTTTTTGGCTTACAAGCTCCTTATGTTTGACCAAGTAATTTACCGTACTATCCCTTTTACTTTTTTTAAATCCCTAAACTATCCTTCCCTAATTAATTAAATCCCCGTGTCATCTAATTGCTGTTTTCAATCATTTTGCTTCATATTCCAAACTCTTTCAATTTCGCTGATGTCCTAAACGTAAAGCAAACACTAGCTTTATAAATAAAATGTTTGATAGATTCTAATATTTTGTAAATATTGTTCTTTTAGTTTTTTTTTCTAGTTCCATATCATTTTAAAAAAATAGCTATTGAATCCCTCCTTTTTTTAATTGATGAAACTATAGTCTAACTCAAAATCTTTCTATGAGTTTATATGTTACCCTAGAATTTGAATTATGAGCAAAAAAAAATCATTTTTTTGGTCAAATAATTTATTATTGCATGTTATTTAAATAAATAATTATATTTTGGTAATCAGTTTAAATTAAAAGTGAACTAAATTATAAATTATTTGTATATGCATCAATTTAAATAAAATGTTATAATAAAATCTTCTTCTTTGTAGTGTTAACAACTTTTAGGATATTTCAGTCATTTTAACATAATCAAGTGCTTACCAGCACTTGTTTGCAAACACTTCAATAATTTTTTTCCAGCTTCAGCACTTTTATCCAAACACGTAATTGCTTATTTATAAAATAAGTTCCAACACTCAAAAAGTGCTTTTAAACACTTGTGCTTAAAAGACACTTTTTAAGCCAATCCAAACGGGCTCCTAATATTAAGGACATCAGCAATATGGATAGTGTTTGAGAATAATGAATATCAGGTATATATCAATTCAATGATTGTCAATGAATGTTATAATAAGAACATGTAATAAATGTATACAATGACAATAAATGTAATAAAAGGGATTTTATCACCCAAATATTAGTATATGACTTGGATGATTCTTTCACCTGAAAGCAACGTGGAAGGATGGGAAGTGAGGATAGATAATCTTTGGATATTGTGAACAAAGATTAAACAACGTGTGCTTGAACAAGATAGTCAACGAACAAGATAACTTTTGTATATTCTTTATAGTCAACCTTTTACGGTATGCTCTTATCAAAAAAGTGAAGATCACCTTTTTGTTTTCTATTTCTTCCTATTTACCCCAAAAAGCTCTAAAAAGTACAGCATAAAGAATATTCAAAGAAATATTCCTTATGTCTATTTCTAAATCTATCCTACAGTTACTTCTTTACTCCATTTGCTCGTCTTTAGCGATAATTTCTCGTTATTATGCCGTGATCGATCCCGTCCTCGACCCTGTTTATCTGCAGTTATCAAGAGGACCAAATTTATACTAATACAATAATCATGAAAGTGAATGGAAATAAACCGATAAGAATTAAAAGTGATCCCCTTAATTTGAGGGTCAGTATTTTTAGTTTCTAAGCCTAATAACTATTACACGTAAGCTTCTTCTAATACAATTGTCATTAAATCTGCTATTTTTAAATAAACCAAAAGTAATGTTATTTATGAACTAAATTCTTATTTAGTGCCTTACAACGTTAAATTCCCAATTATTTAAATATTTTACGTTAACATTAATATTACTTTGGTAATTCAAATTATTTAAAATGCCTAATTATATTTTCTAATATTTGAATAAAATGTTAATCGCGAAATGCGGCAAGACTCGTTAAATAACTATTGCTTTAACTTATAAACAAAATATTCTAACATATATAAATTTGCAGAATTACAAAAAATGCTCTTGTTCATAAAATAAATAAATAAAAAACCTTTTGCGAAAGCAATGATAATAAATATTATAAATACATGAATAACTCTAATAGCCGACTCAAAAAGTGCTTATTTATCAATGTTTCTGTGTTGTCATTGATTTTGTCACAAGGAGAGTGCAATTTCTCTACGGACCTAAATGTTTAAATAATATATTTTTATTAAAAAATTCATTAAATATGTACACATATTCAATTGGGAATCTAGTAGCAACTTTTGTTCTAGAATCCAAAACTTATAGAATTGAAATTCTGACTCCACTTCTAATTACCCCTCCATTTATTTAGCTTGATTGAGCACGCAATTTAGAAAATAGTATATTTTTTGAAACTTTTGATCTTACATATATGAAATATTTTTGTGATCGTAAGACTTTTACAACTTATGTTTTCTAAAATCTATAATATTTGTACGGCTATAAAAAGTTGTCATTACGAGTAAAGTTGAAGTTTTTTCAATTTAAGAAAACTATCAACTAATTAAAAAGAAAATGCTGCCCCCTGAAATAGAATAGAGGGAGTACTATTTAACAAAAAGAAATAGTTGCATTTAGGGGTGTCAATGATTTGGTTCGACTGGTTATTTTATAAGATTTATCTCATACCAATTTTTCGGTTATTATATTGTGTATAACCAAAATTAGACTGTTAGAAACCGTACCGATTATGTCGGTTTCTCTTTGGTATCGGTATGGTTCGGTTAATTTTTGGTATTTTTTTAAATGTCATTTAAATGTCACAAGTAGAAGCGGAATGCAATAACATACGCACTTTTACAGGACTTAGTAAAACTTTCTAGAAATTTTAAAGGGTGATGAATTAAGAAAACACGAAAGATGACCAGAATATAGACTCATCAACTAATCTACAGCAACGTAAAAAAATTAAGCAAAGACAATATAAATCACACGAGTGAAAAATATATTAAGCAAGTTGGGACTCAAGAATAAAATCTATAAAGCTTAAATGTTCGAAAATATAAATTTAATTCATATGAAAGGAAAAATATTCAATATATTATAGTTTGCTACTCATAATTGCTAGTGTCTTTTGTATTACTAGTGAATTGCTAGAAATAATTTAGTTTCAATAAGAGTAGTATAATAGGTTTGGGAATTAGGATTTTAAGTTTAATTACTTGTTGGATTGTAACCGTTTAATAATTTCAAGGACCAAGAAAAAATTTAATGCTTTGTTATTCTTAAACTTAATATATAAATATATTTTTTCTATGTAAATTTATTCGGTACGGTGCGGTATTTTTTCAGTTTATTTTTATAAAATAAAAACCACCCTAGTTATCGGTACGATTATAAATTTATATAAAATTACAGTTTTATAAAATAAAACCTAAAAATCATTGGATGCATTCAGTGGTTTAATCGGTTTTTAAATATCCATTGATACGAAGTAATAGGGTATATTTTGGGAAGCCTCCGAGAATGGGATCAACAATGGATATATAAGGATCAACATGTGGGCAAACAGGAACTAAAAAATTCATATTCTTACAACTCAATCGCTTCCGATCCTTCAAAAAAGCATTTTCTGGTGGATTTACTTTCAAGCCCCCCTGTAACACCAACAATGGGAGGTGGAACATTGGCGGCGACAACAATTTTATTAGAGATCAGAGGCAAGTGCATTTAACCTTTTTTTTAAAGAAATACCAGAGACAGCTGAAGGAACAGAACTGCTACTATCCTCATGATAAAAGTATGTTTTCATTTTACAGCTTTCATTACATTTGTTCTTTGGAAGTATAGAGGAAGTGAGTAGAAAAACTAGGAATGTCAGTTGTGCAAACTAGTAAATCCAGTGGAAGACATAAGAGCAGATATGTAAGCACCTCAATGTCCTGCTTTTGACTATCATCAGCATAATGTCCGGGACTACTAGCAAGAAGCTACTTTTCATTGCCTGCTTGAACAATTTCACCTAATGCCTCTGTGTTGTCCCTATGGCAACTGGGACACACCGACCTCTTTTGTAGCTCATCACCAAGGGAAGCACATCTGTTTTCCAATTCAGAAGTCTGCTTGCTTCCACAGTCAAGGATACAATAATTGTTGATGAATCTAAAGCATGGGTGCTACAGCCATAAGTATCATTTTGAGGTGTGAAAGAATTTCTTAGTAATAGAATAAGATAATTTTTGCAGAAAAGTGGAACATCTCTTAAAATTTTGAGATCCACTGTCGACTCATTTCTCTTTCCACCAATGAGTTGAACCTAGTAAACAATTAGCTATAATTAGCAGGACTCCAAACAATAACAATTTAAGGATATCTGGCTAACTCCTGCATTTCCATATTTTCTTTTGAGATTCCCTCTATCAGTGATGCTTTCTTTTCCAAAATACTCAACTCCTCTTCAAGCTGAAAAACAACACACAGCTCGATGTACTTGTTTCTCTAAATACTAATAACCAGACATACAGCAAGAGAAGAAAGGAAATGAGATCAGACAAGCATAACAAAAGCATAATAACTTGCCTGCCTATGAATATTCTGTTCAACTTGGTATTCCTCTTCTTCCTTAGTGATCTGGGAAACTATCTGAGCCAGCTTATTCTGGAGGTCTCTCTTGACAGCTTCAGCATCTTCTGCTTTGGCTTTTGCTGGACCTGCTTGTGGAGGTGCAAAACAATTCTTTATCAGCTTGAAGAAGCTTTGTGTAGAAGCAACAATAGAATTTTGAAGTCTTTAAATTTGAACATCCATATAATACAAGAAACACCCCAACACATCACAAAAAGAAGAGCGCTTATCTATGTGCGATAACACACCAGGCTTTGATGCTGACTCACTGCAATTATAATTTTGGAATATAGAGGCGCTTGTCTCATGGAATTTCCTGCATCCAGTTCAGCAGAAAAAGTTAAGCCATTTAACAGCAGGTCAGCCAGATCTCAATATAGTGTAGTCACAAAATCAAAATGAATAAGCCTCAAGTTAGAACAGAAACAGATAGATTTATCTCTGGCCACAATATCTTCTGTGGTCGAGCTAACTAGTCACTTTGATTACAACATTTGAGATATAATGTGCCCTCGCGAGAATGGCACTAGATAACAGTTTTTTTCTGCGAATTTAAAGGAACACTAACAGGGATTTAAATACTACCACAAACGCGGAGAACATTTACTGTGCATTGGACTCTCCATGTCTAGACTACGTCAGTAGAACAACTAATGTGCATGACTGCGACATGAGGGAATAAGTGCTAAATCTGCGGTAAGACTGCTTGATCAGTCAAGTGCTTCTCTTTCTCATTTAACGGCTATGATCACTCCCCAAAGCATAATTACTTGTTGCTAGTAATCTTGACATGAAAAATTATAAGCATGACTAAACAACAATATAGATAGATGATTTTTAATCTTCAAGCATTACAAACTGAATCAGCTGTTAGAGCAATGCCATGCGGTATTACTTAGGCCATGGTATGTATAAATGCAAATTAGATCTCCTATAATAAGAGCGGCAGCTAGGCAATGCCAAGTAGGTATTACTTGGGCCAGGTATGTGTAAATGCAAATTACATAAAAGAAGAACAATGACTTAGTTAACTTCTAACATCAGCATAGATTGACAAGAGAATTTTATCTCTCTGTCTGTACTTAGCTATTGAATGTTTGAAAAAAGCTATAGCATTGGAGCTTTAAACCTTATTGACAATTTTTGCGAAAAACTATCAAACAAGCTAGCTAACTAACCGGACAGCATACAGTCATTTCAATAGTTAAAGATTACTGCTTATTAAGGACACACAATAGAAGTTAACACTACCATTACTTAATTCAACAAACCGTACCTTATCTGTGCGTTAAGATCCAACATTTTATCAATGAAGTCATCTCTGCATAAGTAACGATAGGTACAATGAGAAAGAGAATTTCAATGAGATTCTTTTCACAACACTAAATTGAGTTAAAGATACATTTTCTACTTAGTCAAAGTGGTTGTGATAGAACAAAAAGTGTTGAGAGGTTAACTGAAGAAAGCATGTAATTATTTACCGAGTTTCTGCTTCTTTGTTCTATTCACAGTTCAGATATCCATCAATTGACCAACGAGTCCATAAGAAGAAGCAGCGTCATTATTAGCAAAGCCAATACAATAAAATAATTTTCAAATTTACAAATATAAATAAGTACAAATACAAATCTGATATAAACAATTACAAACATCAACAATCATTACAAGCTAATAGAGCACTAAGTGCGCCTTAAAGGAGAACATAACCTCAAATTCGTCTTTACCTTAAGAACCTCTATATCAGATCCGTAGGCTGCTAATTCATCTTGAATCAAAACGATCCTTTCCTAGAAGGTAATTGAAACGGATCTCTTAGAAAATCCCAAAAAGTATTTTTCAGGAGTTAAAATTTCAACTAGTTAAATTTGTTTCCATAAGCTTAAAACGTTAACAAAAAACGGTTACGTATATACAAATACGAATGAGACTGAGAACCTCTAGGGTTTGAATAGCAGATTCATTCCTGGCCAATTCAACTTCGTAGCCTTTGAGCTCTTGGTCAGCAGTCTCCTTCTGATGTTTTGCCTTTTCAACCTCAGTGATTGCAATTTCAAGCTCCGATTGAAGCTCTTGACTTCGTTTCTTCAGGTTTGTTATTCTTCGCTCTGAAATTTCGAACTATTAGCTTACAAAATCAATTTTAAGTTGTTTCAAATTCCTATCAAATACGTTGAATCATCAATTGAAGAAATTTCAAAAGAGTTCTATTGGAGGAAAGGAAGAAGAAAAACTAACCTCCTTGAGATTTTTCAGATGCGAAGTCGCGGATTAGAGTTAGGAATTGCTTCTGAGAATCGTTTCCCGCCATCTCTTCGAAGCTATTTTGAAATTTTGAACCGTTCTCTGTAATGTATGTTTCTCAGTAATGTATGTTCTTTTAAAGTGGAGTAGTGGACCCCGTTAATATCGTGATTGGTAGTTAAAATATCATGGTATAGCCGGTTTTCACACTCGTCAATGAAAAATAGTCGGCGTTTATCAAGTCAATGAAAAATAACCACTATTTTGCTGCAACAGGGACCGGTCCAGTATAATATACGGGAGTTCTGGTGCATTTGTGTACGAACTCCAGCATATTATGCTGGACTGGCATACTTTGTTAACTCTTGTAAAATTTGCGGGAGACTGGAGCACCGGTGCTCCAAACTCCAGTATATTATACTGCACAATTATACTTGCTGAAACTCCCGTAAAATTATGCTTGAACTCCCGTAAAATTTGCGGGAGTTCCAGCATAGTTATCCTGAACTCCCGTAAAATTTACGGGAGTTCAAGCATACTTATGCTGGAACTCCCGTAAAATTTGCGGGCGTATTTTTTTGTATTTTGAACAGTGTTTTCGCTCAGATTTAAAGTGGCTAAATTTCGATGACTTTTGAAACTTGGCTATTTTTCAACGACCAGTGGTAAATTTGGCTATTTTTGAATTTCTCCTTGATTGGTACGCTCTCGGGTCAAAATAGCACGGTATAGCCAGTTTTCGTACTGGTCAGTCAAAAATAGCCAGCGTTTACCAAGTCAATGAAAAATAGCCACTATTTTGTTGTAACAGAGATCGGTCCCGTATAATATACAGGAGTTCAGTGCATTTGTGTACGAATTCCAGCATATTATGATGGATCGGTATACTTTGCTGACTCCTGTATAATATACGGAAGACTGGAGCACCGATGCTCAAAACTCCAGTATATTATACTGGATATTTATACTTGCTGGAACTCCAGTATATTATGCGGGAGTTCCCGCATAACTATACTTGAACTCCCGCATATTATATGGGAGTTCCAGCATAGTTATCCTGGAACTCCCGTATAATATGCGGGAGTTCAAGCATGCTTATGCTGGAACTTTCGTATAATATGTGGGCGTATTTTTTGGATTTTGAACAGTTTTTTCGTTCAGATTTATCTTTACATGAAAAGTGACTAAATTTCGATTACTTTTGAAACTGGGCTATTTTTGAATGACCAGTTATAAATCTGGCTATTTTTAAATTTCTTCCCACTCTCGGTGTTACACGGCCAATAGCCAATGAGTAATCCACGCAAGTCCATAATTTCCAGCCCATATTAGTGTCTTAACTAACGGATCAATATTGTCTGGGGATCTTTACGAGCCCGTTTGGACATACAATTTTGGAAAAACTACCCTGTATAGCCCTTAAAAATTTTAATAGCCCAAGTTTTTCTCCTTAGACCCGAAATGTCCCTCCGGCCCAAATTTATTACATCTACTAGCCCATAATCTATAAAACACCTACGCCTTCGTTCAGTTAACTCGGCTCGAGCAAAACACCTTCTGCATTTTTACTCTTGGTTTCAATGTAAGTCAAAATTTCAGTTGGTTTTCCGATTTTTGTTCATAGTCGACTCTAGGTTTTTCGATTTTTGTTCATATTCGTTTCTATAATGGGGGAAAAGAAGTCTTTGATGAAGAAGAAAAAATGAAAAATGAAGGCATCTCCAAATTCTCTGAAATTAGCCGGTCAATTAGTGAAATATGACCCTAATTTCATTAGGAATGATGATGACAATTTTGAAGATTTACCATAATTTGGGTGCGATTTGGGGCATGCAACCCATAAATCTATTGAATCAATGCAAAATACCCTTAGTGAAGGTAAGCAAAATATCCCTAGTGAAGGTAAGCAAAATACCCATGTTGATAGAAGGACTCGTTCTCATAGCGGGACTCCCAGCGATAGAGTAACAAAGTCACACACTGCTCAGCATGTAGTTGTTGAAAAAGGCACAAGTTCAAAAAGAAAGATTAAAATAGTGGGAAAGGATATTGTGAAAGATAAGGGTAAAGGTTCTAAAAGGAAGGCTAAAAGTGATGGGGATGATGTTCCATCAAAAAGGAGAAAAGTTCATGCTAATAAAAAATGTTCTAGTTCATCTGATTTGAAGGTATTTTCTAATGATATAACTTTGACTTGTATGCGGTTAGTTTATTTTAATATGTAGAAATTTGAGATAACCAATATAGCAGTTATGTTCCAGATTTATATATAAAATGTTTCATTCTTTTTCATATTGTATATAATGTATATCAAGTCAATAAGTAATGTGCAACTTTTGTATATAAAGTGTATCATCTATCCACATATTATTTAAATAATATTTAAAGTGCGTAATTGTGATTGTTATGAAGCTTATATATATATTTATATTTTTGTGTTGTTTGCAGCTTTGGGATTACTATGTTCCTTTGGGTGATCATTATAGCACCTGTATCAGTGTGCATATAAACTGCAGTATGGTGAAACATTTGAAAGATAATTTGGATGATCAGCGGATTGAGATGTTTAGAAGAATATGTTTTGGTTATTTTGTGGACTTGCCCGAATTTTTTATACAGAATCAACTTATCCATTCACTATTGCTTAGGAAAGTAGTGTCACCAAAAGATAATGAGTTATGGATTAAAGTGAATAGCACCAAGTTGCGCTTTGGACTTGCAGAGTTTTGTATTATCACAGGTTTAAAGTGTAATGGTGATCCCAATAAGGATTATGAATTTGTGCAGTCGAGTCGGTTAATGGAATTGTACTTTCCAAGCATGTCGAAAGTGTCTAAGAAATTGTTAACTGATTGTTTCTTAAAAAAGATGTGGAAATCTGATGAGGATGCATTAAAGATTGCAGTATTATATTTCATTCACATTTTCTTATTTTCTATTACGAATGATGATTTGATAACAAAGAATGATTTTCTATTGGTTGAATCTGGTGATTTTGAGACTTTCCCTTGGGGAAAAGTGCTTTTTAATGCTACGTTGGAGTCAATGAAGGATAAGGTTCATAGCAGGAGAGAGATGTACCGATATGGTGGTTTGCCTTTGGCATTCCAGTGTTGGTTTTATGAATGTTGCTCCTACACTCGCAAAAACCTCGCTTACCGGATTGGAGATCTTGTTCCACGCATACTTAACTGGCAAGTAAAGAAGAAGGTGACGTTTAAGAGGTTGAGGAAAGAGTTTTTTGTTTTAAGTCAAGATTAGGTAAAAAAAATATACATTTCTGGTACATATTATGCATTTATGATACATTTCTTATATATTTCCGATACATGAATTATGCTTTTTGATACATTTCTGATACATTAATTATGCATTTATAATACATTTTTGATACATAAGTTGTCATTTTTAAAATAAAAAAAAATTATGATTGCTAACTTTTATTTATTTATTTGTCGTTGGTGTTTGGTAATATTTCCTCAACAAATGATGAACAAAAAAGGCTTCAATTGTATGACTGTCCCGGTTTGTGAAGATAAAAATGATATTCATCTTGAATCTGGAGTCGTGGTTGAAGTTAAAACAAATGCTAAGAAGCACTTCAAAATAAGCCGAAATCACAATCTATCAACAATGAGAATCCGGATCCACAACCCAGTAACTTGAATTCAAGCGAGACAGTGCTGGAACTTCTGAGAAGTGAAATCAAGAAGGTACAATTCTATTTTGTCTAATTTATGTGCAGAATCTGGTGGTCTCTTTCCCTTCTCTTTGTTCTCGTCTATCATGTCCACCTCTTTGATGTTCTCTTTTTTGTTGTTGTTCTCACATTAGTGTGTTCGAGTGAACTTGTACATACCTTAACTATTTTTCTCCCCTTGTCTTGATATTTGGTTTTACTTTTCCTTTTATAGGTAAATAACAAGGTTTCATTTTTGGAGAACTTAATGATTTCCTCATTCGAAAAGATTTTTAAAGCTCTAGATGAACGTGATGCTTCAAAGGTATTCTCATGACTATGCTTATTTGTTATTTTCACCTTTTACTATAATTTTGCAACTTTTTATATATTTTTTCTAAACAGGGTAATCGAAAAGATGACGACCATCATGATAAGAAAGTTTCAGAGAATAACTTTGGTAATGAAGAAGTTATGGAGAAAAATATTGGCATTGAAGAAGTTGTAAAGAAAAGTGTTGATAATGAGATAAGTCTAGAGCAAACTGTTGATGTTATGGAGGGTGTGGTGAAGGATTCTATACAAGATGGTAAAAGTAGTGAAGGAGTTGGTGATGACGAAGCCTGGATTGAGGACGCCGAGCCTGAAATCACTGCAATCACCCAACAGTTTTGTGATAAAAATACTGCTAATATGGGGAGTTTGGTGGATAATTCTGTACAACTTGGTAAAAATAGTTGTGAGGAAGTCGATGAGGATAATACCTGGAGTAATGATGCTGAGGCTCAAATAACTGCAATCACCCAAAAGTATTTCAATCAAGAATATGGTGATTGTTTAGGAGTGGAGAAAAATATTGCTACTATGCAGGAAGATCGTATAGTTGTTGTTCATGACACACCTGAAATGAACCCTAGAGAAAGGAAACCAGCAGCGGTCATGAAGTCACAATTCATTAACACATTTGATTCTGGTGGCACCATCCAAGTTGTTAAAAATAAGACAACTAAGTCAAAGAAGCCCATCTTGGCTATTAAGTATCCTTTTTAGGAAAATATTGACAATCCTGTTGATTTCAAAATATTGTGTAAGTGGAACACTTTCATCAATAGAGGCTTAAGGACTAATGCGTCGTAAGTTTTGTGTTTCAGTTTTTTCTTTTTTCTTTTTTTTCTTATTTATTTTCGTGTTATGAACCATATCTTTTTATTATGATTCATTAGAGACGGTGTTTGTACAGAGGCTAGCAATAAGCTAAAGAAAATCTTTGAATTTGGAGAAAAAAATGGTTCTTCACATTTGCATATGTCGGCCTACCATTGTGTGATTCAGTAAATCAACGCTTTAACTGTAAAATATAAACTGGTGATATACATTTTTAGTTTTCTCATACTGTAATTTTCTAATTATGTCTGTATATTCTTCATATTTTAGCATATTGATATAATTTTTTACTATTTGAGAAAGAAAGGGAAGTACGGTGTTGATATTCCAGTAAGATTCACAACTACTGACTGTTGGTTTAACTGCTTGATTTCGAATTTGTACAAGGAGTTTTTGGAGAAAAACAGAGACATGAATTTGATTACTGAAACGGATCAAATTGCTGAGTATATACTTGGGTATTTTTTAAGATGTAATGTTCCTTGGTCTACTATTGATGAAGTCCTTTTCCCTATAAATCTGTCTGATAAGTAGCACTGGATATTGGCGAGATTGTTATTCAAAGATTTACAAATTTATGTATATGATTCCATGAGTGGCGCGCGACAAAATAGTGCAGTTCGGAGATCAGTATACTTAGTGTTGCTCCCATATTTTCTTCATCGTATTGGTTTTTGGGACACAAAAGAGAATCCTATGGGAATCCCCGCCAATGATCATTTTGAGATTCATGGAGTTGATGGGTTTCCAACGCAAGATAACACGTAAATTATTATTGTCACGACCCAAATCCTGAAACCTGGTCGTGATGGTGCCTCTCGTGAAGACAAGGCCAGCCAGTCAACCCAATTCATCCTTTAAAAACAACTATTTAACACAATTATAATACAACATGGTTTAATAATACCAAAAAGCGGAAATCCAACCCAACATAGCCCTAACCGGGGTGTCATAAGTAATGAGCAACTAAGAAATCCTAACACAAGTCTAGTAAATACAAAATCCGATACAATAATTTGAATAACATAGAAAGAATAAGATAAGGGAGTCACGGGGGCTGCGAACGCCAACAGCTACCTCGTAGTCTCCGAAACACCACCTGGACTGGAAGGATCAGCTTTCAGGTATGGAAATCTGCTATGCCTGAATCTGCACACACGGTGCAGGGATTAATGTGAGTACTCCGACCCAGTGAGTAATAAATATAAATAATGACTGAAGGTAAAAAAACACGTTAAGGCACACAACATTCTATACAGAAGCAGTGAAATCATTTAAAATAACAATTCAATGAAATATCATGTGAAATTTCCTTTAAACCAGTAAAACAAGTAATTTGGCAGTAAAATGACAAGTAGAAATCTGCCTCTTGGGCTCAATATCAGTATCTCAGAACAGTATCAGCCCCTCAGGCTCAGAACATTATGAAGCAACCAATCAATGAAATAAGAGCACATAATTATTATGGCAGATAGTGCAGATAAGGAACAAATACACGAGTGCGATGCAATGCATATAACGGTACACTCTAGTACCCACTGCGGCATGCAGCCCGAGCCATCCTGGTTTAACAGATGAAGAACCATGCATGAATGCAATGCAATACATATGACAGTACACTCCGGTACCCACTGCGGCGTGCAACCCAAGCCATCTATATTTATTTACGGTCGACGGTGCTCACTGGAGGTGTGTGTAGAAAACGAAGGGGTTCCTACGACCCAAGCGCTATAACATCATAAGGCCTGAAAGCCTACTCACCTCTCCCGCGCTCACTGGAATGGGCTCAGACTCTGAAAGGGTTCCTACAGCCCAAGCGCAATATCAAGCCATCTCGTGGCATCAAATCTAGGCCCTCGGCCTCATATCAATATAATCAACCAGGCTCTCGGCCTTAATATCAATATAACACTGCTGCAGCGCGCAGCCCGATCCAAAAGTATCCTCACAACACAGGCCCTCGGTCTTACTCAGTCAAAATCCCATAAGCCACTCAGGCATTTGTAAAACAGTGATTCTCAGCCCAAAATATCATTTAAGTTTCAAATCTGTATAAAGTGGCTGAGTTTGTAAAATCATAAATATCAACAGGACTGAATTCAAATATAAGTCAAAATAGTGAGGAAATAGTGATAAAAATCCCCGAAGGGTTCAAAAAATTGGCACGAAGCCCAAATATGGCAATCAGCCCAAATTGTAATGATAACAAATCAATCTCAGTCAAATATGCAGTAAAATCATCAATCGAGATGGATCAAGTTACAATTCCCAGTAGTAAAAGACCTCGCGCTCATCATCCAGCGCGTGTTTCACCTTAATATAGCACTAAGATGTGCAAATCCGAGGTTTCATACTCTCAGGACATCATTTAACATCATTACTCACCTCAAGACGGTCAAAGTCTAGCTCCCTATGCCCTTGCCTCTCAAATTGGCCTCCTCGTGCGTCGAATCTGACCAAAATCATAACGAATATGTTACATTATGCTAAGGAGACAATACCCAATCGAAAGCAATCGAAAAATATAAAAATTCATGAATTTGACAAAACCCGAGCCCTGGGCCCACGTCTCTAAACTCAAAATTTTTTACATCAATGGGTTCCTTATCTCCCCACGAGTCTAACCATACCAAAATTATCCAATTCCGACACCATTTGGTCCTTCAAATCATCATTTTATATTTTTGAAAGATTCCACAATTTTCTTCCAAAATTCCATCTCAAATCACGAATTAAATGATGAATTCAATGATAGATTCATGTACTCTAACCAAATCTGAGTTAGAATCACTTACCCCGATGAATTTTTTGAAAAACCTTCGAAAAATTTCCAAAATCCGAGCTCTCACGGCTAAAATATCAATTAAAACCCAAAACCTAATGTTTATAGTAGTAGCCCCAGATTATCACCTCCGCGGTCCGCGCCCAACAAGTGCGGTCCGTGCAAAAATGACCGCGGCCGCGCCAGATTTTGACAGCAATGATAGACTTCAGTATTTTGGCCTTAACTTTCTCTAAAGAAGTCCAAATTATAATATTTTTACCTTTCCGGAAACTAGACATGAATGTATACAACTTTTATTTTTTAATCATCTCAAAATTCCTTGTAAATCAAAAGATATAAGCTTCCGAAGTAGGACCAGCGGCAGATTCTTCACCGCGGCCACGCCCCTTTTTGTGCGGTTCGCGCGATGCCTATTGCGTCCGCGCCCATTTCTGTGCAGTCTGCACAGCACTCACCGCGGACGTACTTCTTTTTGTGCGGTCCGCGTGGGTGGGTTCCGAGGCCTGCAACCCTTCTGGACCTTCTACAGATATGATTTTCGGCTTAAAACATCCTGGAACCTACCCGGAACTCACCCGAATTCTCGGGACTTCAAACCAATTGTACCAACACTTCCTAAAACCTCATTCAAACATGTTCCAATCATCAAAACACTTCAAACAACATCAAATCTCTCAAAACACATCAGATTAGAGCCTAAGTTTCTAAAATCTTCCGAAACACATTTTTAATCAAAACCCAACCAAATTACGTCCGAATGACCTAAAATTTTGCACACACGTCCCAAATGACAAAATGACGCTACAGAAACTTTCGGAATTCCATTCCGACTCCCGGATCAAAATCTCACCTACCAACTGGAATTCGCCAAAATACTAACTCTGCCAATTCAAGCCTGATTCTACATCGGACCTCCAAAATAATTTACGATCACACTCCTAAGTCATAAATAATCCCCCGAAGCTAACCGAATCATCGAAATTCAAATCCGAACCCCCTAAATCAATAGTCAACATCCAATTGACTTTTCCAGCTTCAGGATTCTTAAAAAAAGACGAAGTGTCTCATTTCTTATTAAAACCACTTCAAATCAACTCGATTACACAATATATGGATAATGAAGCATAAGGAAGCTGAAAATGGGGAAATCGGAGCGGTAACTCATGAGACGACGGGTCGGGTCATCACATCCTCCCCAACTTAAACAAGAGCTCGTCCTTGAGCATACTCAGCGTTGTTCCAAAAGCCAAACAATCGCTGAATAACCTTACCATGCATGAACTCGGGGGTGACCCCAAGTCACCCTATCTCATATAGGTCTGACAACACATTGTAACTGAAATTTTTGCGATCTAATCTAGCCCACAAACCATAGGACCATATTCCCACTTTTGAAATCTTTCATATGATCAGAATCCCACATTTATACTGTGAATAAGCCCGAACAAGCTGTAACACTCCATACCTGCAACCTTAGGTGCAATTACATAACATAACACATGACTCAAACGCTTACAACAATAACTCCTAATCATAGCAGTTGCACGCAACAACCAAATACTGATAGAAAATCTCCTATCAACTAAGGTCTCATCCCAACACCTTCATATACTGCAAAGGATAAATAAAACACACAAAAAGCCGTACCCATTTCTTAGATCAACCATTCATGAAGCCACTTCTTCTTTGGCAAAAACCATAGCAAATTTTTGAGTTGAACCTCGATATTATCCTCCCAACTTGCTGAAATCTAATCCGTTTGTATTCATTCTAGATCCCATCAATCTCATCTAACCCAGCAAAACTCTGGTGACATGACACATCAATACAGGCCTAAGCCACAACTCGCACAGTACGCACGCTAATAAGCAACAGTCCGAGTATACTAAATTCATGAAAATGACTCAAATGAAAGAGCTGTACCACAAGCAAATCATCATACTCACGGAGTAGTACATAATAAAATTCCATACCAGTGAACCTCACTATTGCACCATTCGGCTACCCCAGAAAGAGAAAATACCTCAAAGAAGAGAGCCTCTTTGCAAGTTCCACAAGTACCACCCCAACGATATGCTATGAGCTCGTCAATCACAGTGGAACCCAGATACATGAATAGAATAATAATAACCAGCTCTTCTATAGCTCACATTGACATCAGCCTCACGATCAACTTAGTTGCCAACAACATAATCCACCTGGCACGGTCACGGACCTCCAGTCCAAGCATATCATATAGGAGCAATCTAATTAGTACATATGTATATGCTAAATGAAATAAGATTCTCATGCTCCTAGACTGGTATAAATAACACTTTATATCATAGGCATGAGCAAGCTATGCTGTCACAACTCAAATCAGCAATTTAACGCAGAATAGAAATTACCAAGTTTGTTATGGAATCTAGCATCTTGGAAATCTCAAGTATATTCCAGATAGTTCTTAACAAAGTTACGAATATGAGAAATATTATACCTTTAGGTTCAACATCCCACTCTAGGCATATCATAGCATACGCCTCTTTCGAGCATGAATATTGGCTCGGTGCTTGCACACATGTTCAAACCTCACATATATTCGTGCTCACAGCGCATAGTTATCACCATCAATTAGCTCGACTAGTGCATCCAAAGAGTTTAGATAAAATACTAACCTCAAACATGCCACAATCCCGAAATAGTATATTTTTGAGAATTCCCCGTCTCCAAATTCATAGATCACATAAATCACCGTAACTGATCACAACCTCAGTACTCAAATGACTAACACATCCCTCAAGTAAGATCATCCCATGATAATTATTTTCAAAAATTTTCTACACTATATAGCAAGATCGAAATATTGGTAGTCGATCAACAAAGTGGGCGTTGAAATGCCAATAAACATCTGTTAATCATAATATAATGTGCACCCTTCTCAGGACTTATCGAGCGGTTATAACATTCATCTAAATACCTGAAACTAACTATTACATCGAGAACTCGTGACCTTCTCTTTAAGAATGAACTGCCACCTTGCACATGAAAATATTAAGCATGTACCATACGCCACGTCTATCATGCCATCTTGTTGCAAACATAAAATCTCATTAGAATTTTTGGGCTATAGGAAAATTTCATTTCGTGCACCTAGAAATCTTATATTTTCTCCCATTTAGAAGGAGTTCACAATATACAATATGTTCCTCGCACCTACGGTATATGAATCTGAAGTTGATGGCAAAACCAACACTGGAGATGTGGTCAAAGCTGTCTTGAGCTTCTGAAAGCTCTTCTCACACTCGTACGACTATACAAACGGTGCACCCTTCTGAGTCAACTTGGTCAAGGGCGATGAAATGGATGAAAAATCCCTCACAACTAGGATAGAATCAATACTAGGAGTTTCAGTTCCAACATCTCGCACAAAAGCTAGATATGAAAGACAACCCTTCCCAACCATACGATGGGCTTTCAAGAAAGAAATTACTCTGCTAGGAACATAATCAGTCATAACACGCCACTCGATCCGCGGTACACCCGGCATAGCCAAAGTAACTGTCTTAGCATGACCGTCTATAATAGCATGACACGGAGATAACAAATCCATGCCCAATATAACATCAAGTCCACCATGCTCAATGGAAATAGATCAACTCGGGTCTTCAGACCCTCAATAATCACAACACATGACCGGCACACATGGTCCATAACAACAGTATCGCCCACCGGGGAAGATACATCAATAGGTAAAGAAAGAAACTCCCGGGGTGTACCCAAATAATGAGCAAAATATGAGGACACATAAGAATAGGTGGAACCGGGATCGAATAATACAGAGGCATCTCCATGGCAGACTGGACAATTCCTATAATGACAGTATCTGAAGCAATAACATTTGTCCTTCCTGAAATAGCATAAAAATGAGCCTGACCATCGTCTGGTCGACCTTAATCTCCGTAAGCCATAACTGACTCACCAACACGACTCAAATCGGATCCAATATAGCGCCTAACCGTGCAATTAACTTAACTAATAGCAAACTCCCCAACTTGGCTCAAATCCATAGATCAAAACGCACTCAATAAATCACAATGCATATATTCTATTGCTGTCGTAATACCGTAGTGATATTAAACTCACTCCTTCATAAGCTTGTGAAAACACAAATCATCTGGAATTTTAACTCTTCTGCAATTATTGCATTCACTCACACAAAGTTAAGCCCACTCTCTAGGCGACCAAATTTTTACTAAGTCCCAAATTTTTTTCAAAAAATTTCGGCAGAGTCTCCTTTGTAATTGGGCCTATCCACATGCTAGAGAATCACCAAAACCATCCTAACAACACATCCACAACTTGACAAAGCATCAAAATGTATATCAATAACATTAATCTCAATATTACATGTATTATATTATCAAAATTGATACATGGACATGCGTTGCACCTATTTGAATCGTAACACATGGAAAATACCTTTCGATCCCCCATTATTGGGATATTCAACCAAGTAAGAACATTTTCTTTCCTTAATGTTTTCGACCTTCAAGGTGAGCTCTTCGACTCATAGATTTTGTCATAATACATTTACAAAAGCGATCTCAGCTCCCAGACTTACCTAACTAGTACGACAATTAGTTTCCCCTCATAAGCCAATTACCCATTAGCTTTACCTTTAGTCAATATCTTTGTATACCTTCCACTGTCATACATATTACACAATCACTTAAACCTCCTGAGCCTAAACTCACACAGTAACATAAAATTTACTTCACTCCAAATAGGAGACATGAAAAGATTCTCCACGCGCCCATAACTCGGGGCTACACATCCAATCACAGTGAAAATCAAACACTTAATAGTTCATCTATCATCTAGTAGCCTTTCCTCGTCACTTATAAGTCATATATATACATCTCGCAGTACTAACATACTCCTCACGTAGCTATCCAACCATCATTCCCACTAATAGGGACAATACCGGACATATAAGTTCAAAACAATTGCTCGCACAATTAGCACCTCGGTGCTCAAGCCATAGGCAAAGATCCGGCCTCAAGTCCTCCAGATTGCCTAACATCAAACTCACAGAGATCACGTCTCGCCCTTCGATTGAGGAATTACAAGCCGTCAAGGTACATCTGATACTGAGCGCTCGTTCGCACATACGAACACGTGGAAGGAATCGTAAGAGTTACTTTTCAAGCTGAATCAAGGACGCACGATAAGAATTTCAAGAATATGAAGTTTTTCCTAAAGGTTCTGCAGCCTCTCGAGGATAAATACAGACATCTCCGTACCGATCCGCGAGACTCCACTAAACCTGCTCATGACTCACGAGACCTAGTAACCTAGGCTTTGATACCAACTTGTAACGACCCAAATCCCGAACCTGGTCGTGATGGCGCCTCTTGTGAAGATAAGGCCAACCAGTCAACCCAATTCATGCTTTTAAAACAACTATTTAACACAATTATAATACAACATTGTTTAATAATACCAAATAGCGAAAATCCAACCCAACATAGCCCTAACCGGGGTGTCACAAGTCATGAGCAACTAAAAAATCTTGACACAAGTCTACTAAATATGAAATTCGATACAATAATTCGAATAACATAGAAAGAATAAGATAAGAGAGTCACGGGGGCTGCGAACACCAACAGCTACCTCGTAGTCTCCGAAACACCACCTGGACTGAAAGGATCAGCTCTCACGTATGGAAATCTGCTATGCCTGAATCTGCACACACGGTGCAGGTAGTAATGTAAGTACTCCGACCCAGTGAGTAATAAATATAAATAATGACTGAAGGTAAGAAAACACGTTAAGGCACACAACATTCTATACAGAAGCAGTGAAATCATTTAAAATAACAATTCAGTGAAATATCATGTGAAATTTCCTTTAAACCAGTAAAACAAGTAATTTGGCAATAAAATGACAAGTAGAAATCTGCCCCTCGGGCTCAGTATCAGTATCTCAGAACAGTATCAGCTCCTCAGGCTCAGAACAGTATGAAACAACCAATCAATGAAATAAGAGCACATAATTATTATGGCAGATAATGCAGATAAGGAACAAATGCATGAGTACAATGCAATGCATATAAGGGTACACTCTAGTACCCACTGCGGCATGCAGCCTGAGCCATCCAGGTATAATAGATGCCGAACCATGCATGAATGCAATGCAATGCATATGACGGTACACTCCGGTACCTACTGCGGCGTGCAACCCGATCCATCCATATTTATTTATCGTCGACGGCACTCACTAGGGGTGTGTGCAGACAACGGAGGGGTTCCTACGACCTAAGCGCTATAACATCATAAGGCCTGAAAGCCTACTCACCTCTCATGCGCTCATTGGAATGGGCTCAGACTGTGAAGGGGCTCCTACAGCCCAAGCGCAATGGCATCAAATTTAGGCCCTCGGCCTCATATCAATATAGTCAACCAGGCTCTCGGCCTCAATATCAATATAACACTGCTGCGGCGCGCAACCCGATCCAAAATTATCCTCACAACACAGGCCCTCGGCCTTACGCAGTCAAAATCACATAAGCCCTCGGGCATCTGTAAAACAGTGATTCTCAGCCCAAAATATCATCAAGAAATATCATTTAAGTTTCAAATCTGTATAAAGTGGCTGAGTTTGTAAAATCATAAATATCAACAGGACTGAGTTCAAATATAAGTCAAAATAGTGAGGAAATAGTGATAAAAATCCTAGAAGGGTTCAAAAAATTGGCACGAAGCCCAAATATGGACATCAGCCCAAATTATGATAATAACAAATCAAATTCAGTCAAATATGCAGTAAAATCATCAATCTATATGGATCAAGTCACAATCCCCAGTAGTAAAAGACCTCGCGCTCATCATCCAGCGCGTGTTTCACCTCAATATAGCACTACGATATGTAAATCCGAGGTTTTACACCCTCAGGACATCATTTAACATCATTACTCACCTCAAGACGGTCAAAGTCTAGCTCGTTATTCTCTTGCCTCTCAAATTGGCCTCCTCATGCGTCGAATCTGACCAAAATCATAACGAATATGTTACATTATGCTAAGGAGACAATACCCAATCGAAAGCAATCGAAAAATATCAAAATTCATGAATTTGACAAAACTCAAGCCCCGAGCCCACGTCTCGAAACTCAAAATTTTTTACATCAATGGGTTCCTTATCTCCCCACGAGTCTAACCATACCAAAATTATCCAATTCCGACACCATTTGGTCCTTCAAATCATCATTTTATATTTTTGAAAGATTCCACAATTTTCTTCCCAAATTCCATCTCAAATGATGAATTCAATGATAGATTCATGTACTCTAACCAAATCTGAGTTAGAATCACTTACCCCGATGAATTTCTTGAAAAACCTTTGAAAAATTGCCAAAATCCGAGCTCTCACGGGTAAAATATCAATTAAAACCCAAAACCTGGTATTTATAGGAGTAGCCCGAGATTCTCACCTCCGCGTCCATGCAAAAATGACCGTGGTCCGCGCCCAACATGTGCGGTCCGCGCAAAAATGACCCCGGCCGCGCCAGATTTTGATTGCAGTGATAGGCTTCAGTATTTTGGCAATAACTTTCTATACAGAAGTCCAAATTGTGATAT
>MU760660.1:4214-28135 GCA_026770625.1 Nicotiana glauca
TGATGGTGATGGAATGTTTTCCATCGGTCATGGCAGTTCCCATAAAATGGGGATCATAAGATTCTATGATGACAAAGATTATAGGAAGTATTGTTCTTAACTTTCTTCCAAGTCCGTATCTCCAAGCTTAGTGGGATATTGGTGATATATTCTTCGGATTCAGACAATGATTTGACTAATAAAGGTATGGAACTACTAATCAAAAGAATTAAAGCTTAACTCCTCTTGGAAAATGAAGTAGAGAATTCCTCTATAATCTTTCTTTTATCCACTTAGGAAATGTTAACATTCCTGCCTACACCATCTCTATTTGAAACACATGTCATTGCAATCTCAACATCATTGTCGCTAACGAGAACAATAATTGATCAAAAGACACACCTTGTCAGCTACTATATCCAAGTTATTCTCTATATCCAAGTTCATCCCGAGTAATAGTACCATAAGGAAAATCACCAAAGCACCGGACAACTTTATGAAGCAAGATGAGCTATTCAATGAAACTCGTATTGTAAAGAAGAAGAAAGAGACTAATTCAGAAAGGTGGGTAGAGCGTCGAGCCTCTACTATACATGTAAGTTTTTTACTTTTTATTAAGTATTTTGATTTACTTTTATATAAATTTTAAAATATTAATTCAATTTAATTTTTCTTATAGGGTCGCTTCACAGCTGATGTGGGAGAATTCATACGTAGTCAGCCATCAAACGAGTCGGTCGAGGCAATCCAACTTTTGAACTAGGATGCTAAAAGAACTACTTTATATACTTTGAACTAGACAATAGAACTAGTTTTCGAATGAGCTTGTAATAAACGTTAACTTAGTTTTGTTAGGTTAATGTTATCTTATTGGAATTGTTGTTGTTGTTGCTTGTTAGGGTTTTGGTATGACTGCCAGGTGGTGTAGCTGCCAAAACAGGCAGTTTCTGCCAAAATAATACGCAAAAAAGCGACCAACTTCGGTCTCTATTTGGTCGCTTTTCACGTTAAAAAAAATATATTTCTGGAGAATAGCGACCAACGTTGGTAATTATTTACCCAGATTTCTACAAAAAGCAACCAAACTTGGTCGCTATTTCATTAAAAAAATAAAATTTCTGGTGATATAGCGACCAAAGTTGGTCGCTAAAGTTTAAAAAATAAATTAAATTCATGTATTTAGGGACCAAAGTTGGTCGCTAGTTTAATAAAATAAATAAATAATTGAATAAAAAAGCGACCAACCTTGGTCTCTAGTTTTCAGATTTTAAAATATAATATTTGGATTAGAGACCAAAGTTGGTCGCTTTTTAATGACTAACAATAAATAAATAAAAAAGTATTTTATATTTAGAGACCAATTTTGATCGCCAAATTTATATTATTAAATTAATAAAGTGACCAAAGTTGGTCTCTATAGTCAATATCCGGAATATTTGGTCCATTTATCTTAGAGACCAAAGTTCGTCGCTAATTAGCCACCAACTGTGGTCCCTAAATAAAAGAGACCATCAATATAGCTACCAGGTCCGTTTGGTCGCTTTTTGGTCGCTTTTTAGCCTAAAAGCGACCAACCCTGGTCGCTTTTTGCGGTCGCTTTTAGGCGGATTTCTAGTAGTGCAAGGACGACGTGACGTGACTGTCCGACATTGAAGCGCAAGTTTCCTTTTAGCAGCCGCCAAAACAGATAAGGTTTGGCGTCGTGCTAGAAGGAAACAAGTGCCTTTAAGTCGGGATGAAGCTAGAGTGCAGAAGCAGCGGGTGGTCTTGGGTGGTCGGGGCAACGGGGTGGTCGACAGTGGTGGGGGATAGATTTTGGGGTTTAAATTAAAAGGGAAGTGTAGATCTCCTAGAGATATACATGTCACTAATTTGAGAAAAAGGAGGAAATATCGGGCGTCTAGGATTTCAGATTTGGCCTAGATTTACGGGGATTGAAAGGGATTTAAAAGATTTGGGGTTTGGATTCATGGAGAGGAGGTTGAGAGGAAGAAAGGGTGAAATTTTAGGGTGGTTTAGAGGTGGTCCACCGCGGGGCAGAGGCGGCGGCATGACTAGGGTTTGCGTTTGTCAATTATTGGTGGGATTTAGGGAATTTGGGTTTTGAATTCATGGAAAGAAGGTTGAGAGGAAGAAAGGGTGAGATTTTAGAGTGGTTTGGACGACAGCCACCGACGGTGGCGAATTTCGGCCGACAGAGATGGGTGGCGGGCGACTAGGTTAGAGAGATGAGAGAGGGTGAGAATAGAGAAGAAGAAGAAGATGTGAAATTAAGGGAGAAATGGGGCAAAATTTTGGGTATTGGAGGTTTTAAATACTGGGGATGGACAATGAATGAGGGCCGTTAGATCAAAGAAGATTGAATGGTCAATTTCATCTCAATAGCTTGGCCAAAACGACGTCGTTTTGCGTGTCTTCCAGGCTAACCCATTTGGACTGGGTTCTAAGTTGTTGGGCTCCGATTTTGGGGCCAATTTTGGCCCAACTCAGTTAAGAACACAACTTAGCCTGCTATTCTAATTCTCTTTTATTTAACTATATACAACTCCTAAATCCTACACATATACACATAAAAAAAATAAAAATAAAAATGGAAAATTAGGCATTTATAGTGGCTACTTCCACGGCTCGAACACGTGACCAGGGGCGAAGCTATGTTGGCCCAAGGGTGGTCAACTGAACACACTTTGCCAAAAAATTATACTATGTGTAAGGTAAAATATTACTACTTGTTATTGATTAAAAATGGACTTTGAACACTCTTGCATAGCCCACTGGCAAAGTGTGTTCAAAAGCTAAAAACCCTTATTGAATTTTCTGGGTTCGCCACTGCTTGTAACCTATCGGTCATACAAAAAAACTTTATCTTTGCTATAATACACCGACATTCACTATTCAGCTTTCGAAGTTGAAAACTCCAGTTTGAAAATGTTCATCGCTTTATATTGATTGTGATGTTTTAACTTCAATAACACATAAGAAGGCGGGTGATTTGTATGGTGTCAAATTTTTCGCTTGAACTAATTATGGAAGGACATGCTTTTTCTAAGTGTTCTTTAACCTACTATTGTAGAAATAGTAAATGCGGAAAGTAAAGAACACAAATAATTTTACGTGAAAAACACCTAGCTCATAAAGTGAAAAAAACACTACCTACTTCTTAGTATAATTTTCCCAAACTCTTCACTAAATTACTGAGCCAAAACTGCATTTATAAAACACTTCTGTAAAGCTAGGATTAACTCTAATCCCTTTGTGGTAAACAGCCTCTAACTGTTGCGACAATTTCAAGTTAACTCTAACTTGAATACTCTGAGTACCTATTACAATTTCCTCTAGATAAAGCTGAAAAGTACAATATGAAAATACCTACTACAATCGAACTAGGATAAAAGACAGACACTAGGAACACCATAAATGCTTCTCCACAATAATAGCAGGCAACAAGAACACCATAAATGTTTCTCCACAAATAATAAAATACTAGTGCAATCAATTAATCGAGTCTTTCAAGTAATAATCTCTAAGATAATGTGCTTTTAAATAAATATATTTCTTTCAAATAAATATCTTTCGAATATAATTCTTTCGAGTAAAAGTCACCCTCTGATGCCTCATTTCATACTCATAATAATATAGTTCTCAGCCTACTTTCATATTTTTACGGCATCTCGTGCCCATATTTATATTACAACTGCACGGACAACTCACGTGCAATTAAATAAAACTACAATATTTTCCCCGGCACCTTGTGCCCACATATTTCTGTCTCGCATTGCACAACAATATTCTCATGTTACTCAGTTCATAGGGTCCATAAGCCAATACAATTAAGAATGTTCAAAGAGCCTCATTTACTTAACATAAAGTAGAGTACAACTTCCAATCAAATTAGGAAATCAACAAGAGAAGATGAAGTTATTTTTAGAAATCATTTGATAAAGAAAATACCCTTTTCAATTAAAGTACAATATCGAATGAATTATTACCTTTAATACGAGAAATCAATAAATCAAAGCATAGTAGCAATTCCTTTTAAGTAAAGTACAATTATTGAAGCTTTAAGTATTGAAATGTATATATATGTGTAAATGCGGTGAAATAATGCAAACATTGTAGGTTCTAACACGAAGGGTCACAACAGTAAAGGAATTCAAACAGTTTAAACACTTGAATTGATATCAACAAATAAACACAATAGTAGAAAGTGCACGACATCACCATTATAAGGAATCAAAATCCAGCCACTAACAAGAATTTTACCAACTAGTAAACAAGAATAGGAGAACGGACCGCACGTACGATGGTTCCTCACAAATTCTGAGTGATAAAGCTCATACAGGTAAGCAACCCACAATCACAATAATAACAAAATAGGAATGCCTCCACAGAACGTCACAATCAGTACAATCAACCCTTGACATAGCCCACTTTATTTCATCACATGTGCAATAATAATATAATAAGCACCGCCTTATTTTGCCACACGTGCATCACAATGTTCCCACAATATTTCGCCACATGCGTCACCCATACATAAGCATATAACATATCCCCCCTTATTACGCCGCATGTGCAAAACATCAATATCAATAATAGCAAGGAAAAGACCTCGTGCAACCCCTCAACAACAACCACACGGAAGAGACCTCGTGCATTACAGTACGAATAGCCGCACGGCAGAAACATCGTGCATCACAGTACCAACAACCGCACAACAGAAACCTCGTGCATCATAGTCTCAAGTACAACACAATAAATGACAATCTTTATAGGAACAAATCAAGGGAAATCAACTTTGGTATTTCCGTTCACCAAAAGAAAACGATACAACTAACTTACAAGGAATAACCGTAACATAGAAATACTAAGTGCAATAAGAATACACCAAAAGGGCAAATAAATTCTAAAGATACAACAACATCAATTAATTTCACAACAAAAAGCCCAAGGGTCCACAACGTATATAAAACCTCAAAACAACAAAAGGGATGGAAAAATAATTCATCATACAAACATCCAAGCAAGGGAACAAATGGTGATAATTGCATATAAAGCAATAATAAACCACGACAGAGTCATAGCAGTTGTAATACAAGACTCACGGGCATGCTTGACACTAACGTATAGATACTCGTCACCATGCCTATACGTCGTACTCCACAATTAACATGTAGCAAATAAGACACAACTCCTAATCCCTCAAGCTAAGGTTAGACCAAACACTTACCTCTTTGAAGCTAGGCCGATATTCCAAAATAGCTTTCTTGCTTGAATTGACCTCCGAGAGACTCAAATCTATCCAAATTAATTGTACAACTTCATTAAAATACATCGAAAACAATTTCGGATAATAAAATATTAACTTAAAAATTCACATTAAAAAGTCAACCAAAAGTCAACACGGGACCCGCCTCCCAGAACCCGACTTAATTTTCATAAAATCCGAACATCCATTCCAATACGAGTTCAACCATACTAATTTTATCAAATTCCGACATCGGATTATTCTTTGGATCTCAAAAATTCATTTTTGAAGTTTCTATAATTTTTCTCCAAATTTTCACCCCAAATCACGAATTAAATGATGAATTCTATGATAGATTCATGTATTCAAGTCAAATTCGAGTTAGAATCACTTAACCCGATGAATTTCTTGAAAAAACTTCAAAAAATTGCCAAAATCCGAGCTTTGTAGGTCAAAATATCAAATAAAACCCAAAACCCCGTATTTATAGAGTACCCCACAGATTCCACCTATGCGGACCGCACAAAAACGACCGCGGTCCATGCAAAACTAGTGCGGTCCACGCAAAAACGACCGCGGCCGCTCTGGTCTTGCTCTGCAGTGACAGGCTTTAGTATTTTTGCCATAACTTTCGCTACAGATGTCCAAATGCCTATTATAGTATTTGAAAACTAGATTCAAAGATCTACAATTTTCGTTGTTGAATCATCCCCAAATTCCTTTTAGATCAAAAGATATGAGCTTCCTAAGTTGGACCGACGACCGGCAGGTCTTCATAACCACGGCCGCGGTCACTTTGATGCGGCCAGCACTAGGCCAGTGCGCCCAGCGCGAAAAGGACCGCGCCCCGCGCCAAAACTTCTGCCCACCTCCATTTTCTAAGTTTCGGGATGTCCGTACTCGCTCAAAACTCACCCGAAACACCCCCGAGGCCTTCAGACCTCAATCCAAACATACAAACACCTCCCATAACATCATTAACACCTAGTCGAGCTTTTGAATCACTCCAAACAATATCAAAGCACCAAATCAATTTCGGATTCAAGCTTAAGAACTTAGCAATTTCAAACTCCATGAACAATGCCGAAACCTATCAAATCAAGTCCGATTGACCCAAAATTTTGCACACAAGTCATAAATAATATAGTGAAGCTATTCCAACTTCTTGAGATGGATTTTGATCTCGATATCAAAACGTCAACCCCTCGGTCAAATTTCCAAACTTCGACTTCTCATTTTCGCCATTTCAAGGCTAATTAAACTACAAACTTCCAAAGAATTTTCCGGGCATCCTCCTAAATTCAAAATTACCATACAGAGCTATTAGAATCGTCCAAAATCTATTCTGGATTCGTTTACTCATATTTCACCTTCCGGTCAATTTATTTCAACTTAACCTCTCTTCTTGGAGACTAATTGTCTCAATTCCTTTCAAATCCTTTCCGAACCTGAACCAATTTCCCAGGAAAGTTACATAAGAACCGTGAAGCATAAATTCAGTAGTATAGGGGGAAACGAGGTTGTACTTATTCAAAACGACTGGTCGGGCCGTTACAATAGTAGAGTTCATCTGGACCTCTTCACTTGAGGTGTTCCTTCATGGACTTTCAAAGTATCCCAAATTTCCTTAATAGTGTTACAGCTTTGGATTCTGCTATACTCATCTGGACCAAGTCCACAAATAAGCCATTTCTTGGCTTTAGCATTCTTTTCCTATTTCTTCAGGTCCTCAGCAGTGCAGTTAGCTCTAGTCTTTGGAACATCTACTCCTTCAGCATTTTTCTTCAGTGTAACTAGTGGACCATCAGTGACAATGTCCCACATCCCATAGTCTTCTCCTATGATTTGATCTCTCATCATGTTCTTCCACCAGTAAAAGTACTAGTCGTTGAAGAGTGGTGGCCTAGCAGTGATTGCCCTTCCCAATTTCTAGGTTATGCACTCATCTTGATCTTCTCCCAAGGTGTTAGCCATTTCAAGGATAACCCGCTCTAATACCAATTGATATTTCAAATTCAATACCACACAAGAGGGGGGTGATTTGTGTGGTGTTCAATTTTCGCTTGAACTGATTATGGAATGACCTGGTTCTTCTTAGTATTCCTTAACCAACTATTGCAGAAATAGCAAGTGCGGAAAGTAAAGAACACAAGTAATTCTACATGGAAAATACCTGGCTCAAAAGGAGAAAAAACCACGACCAACTTCTTAGTAGGATTTTCCCAAACTCTCAACTAAATCACTAAGCCAAAAACTGTATTTACAAAACACTTTTGTAAATCTAGGATAACTCTAATCCTGTTGTGGAAAAATTGTAACGACTCGGCCGGTCATTTCATGATTTACCATTTTATTTCCCTCAATTCTACTTCTTATTGCTTTGTTTAACCGTTCTATGTGTGATCGGGTTGGTTGGCTCGGGTTCGGAAAGGTTTTGGTAAGGTTTGAGAGAAAAGCCAACCGGATGTTGACTTATGCGTTAGAGGGCTCGGATGAGAGTTCTGATGGTTTGAATAGCTTCGGGAGATGATTTGGGACTTAGGAGTGTGATCGGAATGTGCTTTGGAGGTCTGGAGTAGATTTAGGTTTGAATTGGCGAAATTGAGTTTTTGGCATTTTCCGGTTGATAGGTGAGATTTTAATATAGGGGTCAGAATAGAATTCCGGAAGTTTCAGTAGCTTCATTGTTTCATTTGGGATGTGTGTACAAAATTTCAGGTCATTTGGACGTGGTTTGGTTGGTTTTTTTATCAAAAGCGGAATGCGGAAGAATTTAGAACCTTAGGCTTGAATTTGATGCGTTTTCGTGATTTTTGATGTGGTTTGAGGTGTTTTGGAGATTGGTAAAAGCTAGAATAAGGTTATGGAATATGTTTGTGCTTTTGGTTGAGGTCCCAGGGGCCTCGGGGTGAATTTGGATGGTTGACGGGGAAGTTTGAACTTTGTTACAGCTGCTAAAATTGTTGCTTCTGGTATTTTTGCACCTGCGGATTGGGGATCGCAAGTGCGGCGCCGCATGTGCGGTTGATTTGTTGCAGAAGCAAAAGGAGGCTTGAGGAGCAGAGACCACAGAAGCAGTTAAAGTGGTCGCATCTGCGATGCCGCATATGCAGGGATATGGTCGCAGATGCGATTGTTGGCCAGTTAAGTGATTTCTACAGAAGCGGAGGAAAGACCGCATATGTGGTACCGCAGAAGCGGCTAGGGAACTGCAGATGCGGAAATGTCTGTTCAGATTAAAATATTTCCTCCTTCGCGATTTTCAGATGGTTTCTCAATTTTAACACAAAATTTTGAAGCTTTCGGTGATTTTGAAGAGAGGACATCATTATTCTTCGTTGAGGTAAGGATTTTGGACCCTAAAACTCGATTAATTGTGATTAAGGAAAAAAATATCTGTGTTAAATTCATGAAAATCAATAGAAAAAGATGGAGTTAGTGCTTGAGATTAAAAGACCTTAGGGATGATTTGAGGGGCCAAACGAACTCCCATTTTCGAATTTTTTATATGTATGATGAAGAACATTTTGGTACAAAGTTTGTCCAATTCTGGGATACGGGCCCGGGGGTCGAGTTTTGACTGATTTCAGATTTTGTGCTTAAAATTGATATTTTTCAATCGGAATTCATTCATTTAGCATAATTTAATGATAAAAATCTGAACTTGGTAGATTTGGATCACTCGGAAGTCGTTTCGAAGGGCAAAGACATTGAAAGCTAGATTTCGGGCCGGATTGAGGTGAGTAATAATTTTAAATGGTGTCCTGAGGGTATGAAACCCCGGAATTTCACAGCGTACAGCTATGTTGAGGTGACTTACACGCTAGATGACGAGCGTGGGGTAGAGCACCATTGGGGATTGTGACTTAGTCCATCTTGAATGATTATTTTACTGCATATTTGGTAGTTAATTGATTAATATTATTATATTTTGGGCTAAATGTCATATGTGGGCTTCATGTCAGCTGTTTGAACCCTTTGGGGATTTTTAAATGATATTTTCCTCACTGACTGATTTCATACCGGTGCTCAATCATACTATATTTTACTATTTTAAAAACTCAGCTATATTATTCTATTTTAAACACATTAATTGATATTTACAAAGATATTTTGAGCTGAGCTTCATGTTTTACTGATGCCCGAGGGGCTTATGAGATTCTGACTGAGTAAGGCCGAGGGCCTGTGTTGTGAGGATACATTTGGGTCGGGATGCACGCCGCAGCAGTGATACATTGATTATGATAATGAGGCCGAGGGCCTGAGATTTGTACACCACGAGGTGGCTTGAGATGTTGATATAAGGCCTAGGGCCTATTTATGATACCACGAGATGACTTGATATTGCACTTGGGCCGTAAGGGGCCCCTCTGTACACCCCCAGTGAGCATGGGTACCCATTGTGATTTGAGAATAGCCCTAGGGGCTGGTATTGTTCTGTGACATTGACCGAGGGGTTGATTCTGTTGTTACTGTGCCTGAGGGGCAGTTATTAGGTATTTACTTTTTATTGTTTTCCTGTATATTGTTTAACTGTTTAAGAGATGTTTATGAAATTTCATTGTTTAATTATATTTACTGATTTGTTATGCCTCTTGTAGCTTAATGTTGTGCCTCAAGTAGTTTTATTCTACTCAGTATTCATTTATTTTTATTACTCACTGAGTTGGAGTACTCATTTTACTTCCTACTACTACAAAAAAGACCTTTAGCGGCAATATGAAATGGCTTTAGCAGCAATAACTATAGCCGCTATATCTTTTACCAGTCATTAGTATTTTGCCGCTAATGCCAGGGTCGGCAAAGTCTTTAGCGACTTTTGTTGCAAAAACTGGTAAAAGGTATGGTTTATTGCCGCTAAAAGTTATTATCTTTAATGGCAATTGTTTGCGGCAATTATAATAGCTACTAAATCTAATCCAAAATGGCCAACTATACTTCTTTAGCAGCTATTTTTATAGCCGCTACATTCAAACCAATTGCCGCTAAATATTTGTATCTCTAACGATAATTGTTTGTGGTAATTATAATGGCTACTAAATTCAATCCAAACGGCTAATTATACTTCTTTACCATCCATCTTTATAGCCACTAAGTTCAAAATAATTGTCGCTAAACGTTCGCATCTCGAGCGGCAATTATTTATGGCAATTATAATGGCTACTAAATCCAATCCAAACGGCTAATTATACTTATTTACCATCCATTTTTATAGCCGCTAAATTCAAAATAATTATCGCTAAAAAATTTGCATCTTTAACGGCAATTAGTTTGCCCTTTTAGTGTCCATTTAATAGCTAATATGTTTAACTAAATTGCTGCTAAAAATCAACATCTTTAAAAGTCATTAGCAATAATATCAATAATTTAGCGATAATTAATAATAGTTACTATATTTGTATAAAATATGACCCAAATAATAAAATATATTAATATTAATTAAAAACATATAATATATCTCATTAAATCTTAACAAACAAAAGGAAGTACTAATCAAAAATATTAATAGCATCATAACTTAAAATATAAAAATATATTCTTTGGACTAAATAGCTAATGTCATCATAGTAATAATCCAGAATGATGGTCTTCAAATGATTTTCGCAACTTTTCATCATTTTGAAGTCTTCCAACTGCTAAATTATCGAACATCAAACTGTATGACCTGAAATTATAAAATAATTGTGTTAAAGGATAAAGTATAATATTGAAAAAATATCTTGAAGATTCCATTACTGTTAGATACTTTGTCAGTCAAACACTGCAGGCATTGAGGAAGTCTCAAGAATTTGAGTACAGACTTGCTGAGGAAAAGCTTTTTGCTCAAAAGAACTATATCATGAACCTATACGAACAGCTTGACAAGAAAAGATCAGATCTATCAAGCCATACATCAATGGTTGAAACAGATACCTTACTTGATGTTGTCCTGAAAAGAGTAGACCAAATAAAGCGAGAAATTTCGAAACTGAAGGACATGAAACAAGTGCAAAATGGATTTGGAAGAACTTCGAAGCAAATACTCAAGGATTACTTTGGTCTAGAAACAAAATTGTCTTAAGCAAGCTCTGCCCTTTGTATCTACAACAAATACGCTAACATCTATAAGTAGAAACAACTACATTCTTTAGATCGTGCATAACGAAGAATCAAAATCTTAACATAACGAAGAACCTGGTCAAGCTTCAGCTATTATTTGAACATCAATGTTCCAGAGAGATACAAGTTACACAACCAAACAAAATGTTCCAGATTTCATGAATCATAAATCAACAAGTAGAACAGATTTGATTGCAGCTGTTACTCAAAATTTGGCTGCTACAGCTGTTACTCAAAATTTGGGGGGAACAGAAGTTGTTAAGGAGCATGTTGGAAATTTGAGACAACATAAAGAAGGTGCAGATCTTTTTAAATCAGTAAAACCAGCAGCTAAGGGTGATGTACCTGCTACTACAACACTCTCGAGGTTGTCTCTTCCTAGAAAATATAAGGCAACTAATGAGCATGGAAAGCAACATAGTAAAGTTCACGAGACGTGAAAGCACAATGAGTGTTGTCATCGTTGAGTCACAGTTGACACACTTTGATCTGGTATGATTCTCTAGCAAAAGACACAAATCTCTGGTAGGTTAATAGAAATATGAATGTATACTTATCCTCTACGCACAAAGTAATGTGAAGAAATCTAGAACACAGGCTTCCCATTAACATCACCATTCAGTATGAAGGATACCACATACAACAGAAAAATGCAGAAGCGAATTCAAGTCGAAACAAGCAATTCCATAATGCTTCAATTTGAGTTGCTTTTCAAAGAACATAACTGACATTAAATACCGGTTGCTATCTGTTGGTTGAGGGCAGGGGTAAGATCTGCATACACATTACCCTCCTCAGACCCCATTATGTGAGATTTTACTGGGTAGTTGTTGTTGTTGTTGTCTGTTGGTTGACTCGGTTAAATGCAAGTGTCGCTTGACAAACATGTGATATGTAGATCAAACAAAGTAAAGAACCTAGAGGTCAACTAGTCAATACTCAATGCTCATTTGTGATCAAACTACACAACAAAAAAAACCAAGCTAGATGAAACTTGTTAACTTTTTAAGAAGAACACCGCCAAGAAGTGGGGGGGTGAATCATGAAGTCTCGGGTTCAAATCTCAATGGAGGTTAAAGACGCTAGGTTAATTCTTTCCATCTACCTAAGCCTTGGTGGACAGAGTTAAAGCAAGTATCCTTATGGAATAGTCTTGGTACATTTCCTTAAACGCTAGGTTACACACTTCTTAGGGTGCTGAAGTCTCACTATCATCTCCCAGCAGTTAATTTGGGATAGATAGAGATAATACTGCATTGTACAGTAAAAGAACATTGTTGATATTCCCCAATATTACATTATCCATGCTCCAGATGTCCACAGCATGCGAGAGGGGGGTGGGGGTGTTAATATTCCTACATCGGATGGTGATGGAGCCATTGGTCTCCTTATATGGTTTTGGGGAATCACCTCTTGAGCTAACTTTTTGGATTGAGTTAGGACTTAGGCCCAATATCCATTTTTTTAACACGCCAAAACTAAGCTAGTGTATACTCCAAAGCTTCTTGTGACTGGTGTTTAAGATGATCACTGTATTCTAGATGAATCGAATTCTAGGCTAGCAACTTTTTAACCCTCAAAATTTGTAGGACTTTCAAGAACACGGTGAGAAATTGATTAAGGACATAGGATTTGATCCCTAATTAAAATTATGCATAACTTCACATGTAAACACAAAAGAAATGAACTTAACTTGAGATGATACTTCTTCTGCATTGACTGTCGGAAGAGGCCAGTATATATTCCACACATCCACCAACCAAACAATAAGCCTTCACCAATGAGGAACGATGTACTTGGATCAATACCATGAAATACTGCTGTTGCAGCTGCACAAGCAATGCCACCCTCGACAAAAATGGCATGACAAACACAAGGGGTAGACCAAGGAGTATCTTCACTTAGGCTCTCGACATTACACCCAAACAAGATGCACGGGCAGAAAAGTCCCCTCCAGCCTATAAAGGTAAGACAAAATCAGTGTGTTAAAAGAAGCAAGAGTTGCACACTGACTGGCATAAAGTGCACAATCCTCAGTCAAGACTGTGTTGTGGTATTTAGAAAAACCAATGGTACCTCAATAAGAAAATTGGAAACAAGACTAGACATAAAACACATTAAATTTATAAACTCACCTTCTATTTTTACATTTCACTAGAATTTCTAATGATTTAACTGTTAAATCATTTAAGACATGTTAAGCAAAAGACTAGTAAAACAAGACCTCTTTTACTAGCAAACTCTTCTTCATGCCCACCTGAAATCCCCAAAAAATTAACCATCTCCCACAAAAAGAAAATGCAAAACGAATCAAGCACGAGGAGCCGCCTTTTGCTATTTCTTCCTTTCATCCTGCTTCACCATACTGAATACAAAAGAATGTTTGATGGATCAACATTGCAACCAGTTCAAAGTAAAGAGATAAATAAATGCCTGCCATATTACATGGAATTGATGAATCCACTCCAACCAGCATAGGAAATAGCCATTATCCCACTCTTTTTTAACTTTTTCATTTTTAAATAGACAGTTAGACGAAAGTTTTTATGCTGACTTATGAGGAAAAAGAAAAAAAATTTAGATGGGGGTTGATAATACACCAGTATTATTATAAAAAACTAATTGTACTAGACTTGGAAGGGAGAACGGAAAAATTGAAGAGACCTACACTCATTAGTACATGGTTCAAATAAGTCAAATTAAGCAAGCAGTACACCGAAGGCAAAACAAAGACTCAGGCTGCTTGATTAAAAGACCATTTATTTATGCTTTCAGATTACCTGATGTCATGAGGGGTAATAAATATCCACTGTGATCCTTGTGCCAATGCAAAATCCACGACAGCATCTAGACTGATTTTTTTGCTAACAGCATCCTGTACATTAATGGAAAGTTAAAGATTGCAACCAATAGACTTTTTGCCTACGATGTTAAGTGCAACTAAACATATTCCCATGTAATCCACTAGAATAAGGATTTATAGATGCATAACCGATTAGTATATTAAACAAATAGAATGCCCGTCTAGTGCAAGATTAGGAACAAATAATTGTAAACCAGTCCTCCATTACAATAGTTCACCCCACCATGATTGCACCAGAAGATCCATCCATCCTCATATACATGGGGGTGACATTAATTGATGAGGATATGATCTACATAAGAACACTTTAAAGTATCACAATCCTTTAGCAGCATCTGCATTACTCCATTTGAGCCATATTCATTATTATCAGAATAATATAAATATTCATAATCATCCATCCATTGTGATCCCTGATGATATATGAAAGTTATCGCGGATAAGGCTGTGAATTCAGCTATACAACCTAATACTATGTTTTCAATAGGCACAAAGAGCTACTGGTAAAAAAATTCCAAGCAAGAGAAAAAGAGATAAAGACAACAGAGCTAAGTTAAGCATTTGTAAAGTTAAGCGCCAAGTTAAGCATTTGTAAATGAATAGGACAAAACTTAAGTATCTAGTAGTGCTAGTGTCAAGAAGGAAACTCTAGGCTCTTTATATATCTAAGGTAGGTTTAAACCCATTGATAACTTACATTATTCTGACATGCTGGAATATGAGACATGACGGCATAAAGCCATGTATTTGCACTTGTGCAACTGCATGGGGAGTTGGTCTCTAGCAATCAGTGATCAAGAGATATAACTGCTATTACAGTAGTTATTCAACATTCCAGTCCTAGCATCTTCAATGCAAAAGAAATTTACCAGGAACAATGTCCAGTTGTTGCAGCTTTTGCCAAAAGTTGATGCATACTTGTGACAATAAACAAGCATCTTTCTGATTGCCCTGTGACAAAGTAGAATCTTATATGTTTATTCCAAGGTGGGGATATCTTACAGATTTGGTAGAGGTTTAAAATCCACTATTTGATTGGCTAATGCATACTTGTGCCAATAAACAAGCATCTTTCTGATTGCCCTGTGACAAAGTAGAATCTTATATGTTTATTCCAAGGTAGGGATATCTTACATATTTGGTAGCAGGCCACCTAAGAGGCTCATATGTATTTGCATTTCTCAAAAGGGACATATGGCTTAATTCTTTTAGTGTTTCTTTATGTCTTCTTTTTGTTAATATTATCTGTAAATACTTACATTTCCAGGTAGAGAAAGAAAAGCAGGCAGCTCCTTCCCTGCAGTTGAACTTTATAAGGTTACTAGTTGATCTCAAATTTTCAATTAAGAGGCTTGAAGTTGTGGATGTGATATTGCCTTTCTTTATTGAAAGTTTAGAGGAGGGTGATGCATCAGTACCGGGCTTATTGAGAGAGTATGAAACTCTCTTTTCATCAGAAACTGCACTTGTATCTTTGCTTCATTTACTCAAGTTATGAAACCCTTTACTCTATGAAGTGAGCTAATTGAATCACTCTCTCTGAGTCTTTCAACTTGCTTTTTTTAGCTGCTACAGCTTCTTGATGTTGTTGCTCGCCTGGAAAGTTTAGGTTTTGAGAAGTCCTACCATGAAGTTGTTGTTCTGATGACAAGGATTTACTTAAGTAAGCTTGCTGCTGTTGGCTCAACTGAAAGTAAGACCGCAGTTCTAGAAGCCACAACAGAACATATTGAGGTGCGCTCATGGTGGTTTTATCATACTATAGAATTCAATAATCCCTGAGAATTTCTTATTGACCGACTGCTCACATGTTCAACCCCATTCTAGACGCTCCCAATAGGATTTCTTCTGATTGCCAAATCCCTGACTACTCCTAAGTTGCGTACTGACTACCGTCATCATTTACTATACCTGTGGTCAGATGTGGGCTTAGGAAAATTTGAGGAGAAGTGGTTGCACCTTTTGCCAAAAGTTGATGAAGAGGAAAAACGGCGAAAGAAAGAGGAAGCAGAAGTCCGGTAGGATATGCAGCTCGCTCTAGAGGCTGCTCATGCCAAAATAGCTAAAGATTTGAGTATTGAGCTTGATGAGGTGGACATGCAACTAGAAGAACTCAGGGAAATGGTGCTTCAGAAATGCAGAAAGATGTCAACTGAAGACAAGAAAAAACTTGGGAATTGGCTCACAAGGCTGTCTCCTGAAGATCTTAATAAGGCACTGTTGATTGTGGCACAGAGCAATCCTACTTTCCAACCGACAACAATAGAAGTGGAACTTGACATGAATGCTTAGAGTGAGTCCACATTATGGAAGTTGAAATTCTTCGTACAGGACGTGGTACATGCACAGGGAAAGAGCCCAGCAAGCATCGTACCAAACAACATCAATAACAATAATATCCTAAACAACAACATGTTGGTTACTATGAAAAAGAAACCGTATAAGATCATTTTGGTTGTGTTACTGGATTGTTTTCAGCCCACTTTGAAGAGGTTAATCATAGTTATGGTTAAATTAATTGAATAATAAATTCTCTTCTAAATTTAAAAGACGTTAAGTCATTATTATGGTTCAAGCAGCTATATAGTATTCTTATTTCTACCATTTTCCCCTCACTTTATTTTCTGAGATAGTAGATTCTACTATCAATGTTGATGATCACGGCTTTCTTTTAACTGCTGCTTCTTTACATAGATTTCATGTATGATTGATTACTACTACATTATTGTTATCACCACTTCAGTTCACTTGCAATAACATATCGACACAGGGTGGGGCTGAGCCTAAAGGGATTCCATGAACCTCTGTTCTTTTCTTTTCAGGTATACGTTGCGGGTGGGCGAGATAGGCATTTTTACTTCATATAGCCTAATAATAAATAAGTCCAGTGAAAATATCCTTGATGCAGATTTCTACAAGAAATAAATAGCAATACCTAAAACCATGCCCATAAGCAAGCATTTTGTAAAAAAAAAAAGACTTCACCATTAACAAGCAATTCTAACAGCTGTAAGAACACATGTAGATCAACCTTAAGCTATAGCATGACAACCACTGAATTGACTGGAAATTGGCAAGACTAAAAAGAAAAATAATCATAATCCTACATGCATGAAGATGGGTGAAGCTCACACAAGGATGCCTATATTAACATGTGCAAGCATATAAAAAGAGTTAACAAACAGTAAGAAGATAAATGGAGCATGTAGCTTTCTGCAAATTAGATATCTCATTATAACAAATATTTAGATATAACTTTGCTAAGTGCTAAAGATTTTACATAACATTATGCTAGCACTCTTGAATATTAACTTTAAAAAATATTTTAAGCTTACTATATTAGTCTTGTACCCCGCGAAATGTGATGTGCACTTTGAACAGTGATGTTTTGAACAGTGATGTTTATAACCTAATGTATTTGGTTATTGATGATAAGTGATAAAAAGGAAAAATGTTTCTAATATTGTGTTGATGTTGACCTGAGTTGAAACAGGGCTAAGCTTATGAAAAACACAGAGTTTGTCATCATCAAAAAGGGGGAATTTGTTGGCCCAAGTAAAGGTTAGTTTTGAAGACTGACAAAGGAACTCATGATGAACCGGGTCCATCCGGTGGTCCATCCCTCAGGTGTACAAAAACGGGCAGATTTGAGCATCTGGGTCGCATGTGATAGAGATAAGCTTAACTTGGTGTATTTAATATCTCCTGATCGAAAAGGTCGTATAATTGATAAGGAGAAGGACTCCCTAATCAAAGAGAACACTATTCAAGATAGGGAAGGGGTTAGAAGTTGAAATCAACTAGAACTCTTCCACCAAGGAAGAGTTGCATCAGAACTCTAGTTATTTCTTCATCTACTAACTCTATAAATTGCAGGATGTTCTCACATTAAAGTGTTGCACAAAAACGCAGAAGTTAAACGTGAATTGTGAGCAAAATAGCAAGGCTTTTTGCAAGCAATTTGTGTGTGATTCAAGTGTGCAAACCTGAAGCTACATGAACAAGATTGAAGAACCAGCTCCATAAAAAGTGTTATGTGTCTTTATTTTATTCTAGTTCAATTGTAGTAGGTGTTTTAATATTGTACCTTTCAGCTTTCATAGAAGCAATTGTATTAGGTGCTTTGAGTATTCAAGTTAGAATTAACTTGAAGTTGTTGCAGCAGTTAGAGGCTAGTTGCCACAACGGGATTAGAGTTAATCCTTAGGTTTACAAAGAGTTTTGTAAATGCAGTTTTAGCTCAGTGATTTTAGTGGAAGTTTGGGAAAATCCTACAAAGTAGTAGGTCGTGGTTTTTTCACCTTTTGAGCCAGGTATTTTCCACATAAAAATCTCTGCTTTCTTTATTTTATGTACTTTTAATTCCGCAAAAAGCAGTCGTTAGTACACCTAGAAGAACCAGGTCCTTCCAGAAGCAGTTTAAGCAAAAATTGGGTACCACACAAATCCCCCCCCCCCCCTTCATGTGCGGTATTGACGTTTAGAATATCATTTGTCATAGTCTTCATTGATGATAGTCTGGTATACTCGGGTAGTCAGGAGGAGCACACAGAGTATTTGAGAATGGTGTTGTAGAGATTGAGAGAGGTGAAGCTTTATGCAAAGTTCTCCAAATGTGAGTTTTGGCTCAGTTCAGTGGCTTTCTTGGGGCACGTAGTGTCCAGCGAGGTATTAAGGTGGACCCGAAGAAGATAAAGGCGGTTCAGAGTTGGCCCAGACCGTCCTCAGCTACAGAGATTCGTAGTTTTCTTGGTTTGGTGGGTTATTATCACCGGTTTGTTCAGGGATTCTTGTCTATTCCATCGCCCTTGACCAAGTTGACTCAGAAGGGTGTTTCATTTCAGTGGTCTGACGAGTGTGAGGAGAGCTTCCAGAAGCTCATGACTACCTTGACCACAGCTCCAGTGCTTGTATTTCCATCAGCTTCAAGTTCTTATACGGTATATTGTGATGCTTCGATAGTTGGTGATGGTTGTGTTCTGATGTAGTAGGGTAGAGTTATTGCTTATTCTTCTCGTCAGTTGAAGCCACATAAGAAGAACTACCATGTTCACGATCTGGAGTTGGCTGCCATTGTTCACGCATTGAAGATCTGGAGGCATTATCTGTATGGTGTATCTTGTGAGGTGTATACTGATCGTTGTAGCCTCCAGCACTTGTTTAATAAGAAAGATCTCAACTTGAGGCAACGGATATGGTTGGAGTTACTTAAGGATTATGACATTACTATATTATATCACCAGGGAAAGCCAATGTAGAAGCTGACACTTTAAGCCAAACGGCGGTGAGTATGGGAAGTTTGGCGTATATTCCAGTTGGGGAGAGACCTCTTGCAGTTGATGTTCAGGATTTGGCTAATCGGTTCGTGAGGTTGGATATTTTGGAGCCTAGTAGGGTATTGGCTAGTATGATTTCCCAGTCTTCCCTATATGGGCGCATCAAAGAGCGCCAGTATGATGACCCACATTTGCTTGTCCTTAAGGATTGAGTTCAGCATGATGATGCCAGAGATGTGACTATCGTCGATAATGGGGTGTTGAGGATGCATGCCGGATATGTGTGCCCAATGCAGATGGGCTTCGGGAGTTGATTCTGGAGGAGGCCCATAGCTCGCGGTATTTGATTCTGGACGGCATTATTGGTGGAGAAGAATGAAGAAAGACATTTAGGGATTTGTAGCTCGGTGTCTCAATTGTCAGTAGGTAAAATATGAGCATCAGAGACAGGGTGGCCTAATTCACCGGATGGATATTCTAGAGTGGAAGTGGGAGCGGATCACTATGGACTTTGTAGTTGGACTCCCACGGACTTTGAAGAAGTTCGACGTTATTTGGGTGCTTGTGGATTGGCTGACCAAGTCCGTGCACTTCATTCCTAATTGTACTACTTATTCCTTTGAGCGGTTAGCAGAGATATATCTGAGAGATTGTTCGATTGCATGGTGTCCCAGTTTCCATCATTTCAGATCGGGGCACTCAGTTTACTTCCCAGTTTTAGAGGTTTGTACAGCGAGAGTTGGGTACTCAGGTTGAGTTGAGCATAAATTTTAACCCTCATACGGATGGGCAGTCCAAGCGCAGCATTCAGATATTGGAGGATATGCCACGCGCTTGTGTTATTGATTTTAGAGGGTCATGGGATCATTTCCTACTGCTCGCGGAGTTTGCCTATAATAACAGTTGCCAGTCAAACATTCAGATGGCTTCATATGAGGCTTTGTGTGGGAGACAGTGTAGATCTCCGGTGGGTTGGTTTGAGTCGGGAGAGGCCAGGCTATTGGGTACAATTAGGTACAGGATTCTTTAGACAAGGTGAAGGTGATTCAGGAGATACTTCGTACAACGCAGTCGACACAAAAGAGCTATGCTGACAGGAAGGTTCGGGATGTATCCTACATGGTTGGTGAGAAGGTTCTGTTGAAGGTTTCACCCATAAGGGTGTTATGAGATTTGGGAAGAAAGGTAAATTGAGTCCTCGGTTCATCGGGCCTTTTGACGTACTTCGGAGGATTGGAAGGTGGCTCATGAGCTTGCTTTGCCACCCAGCTTGTCGAGTGTGCATCCGATATTTCATGTTTCTATGCTCTGGAAGTATATTAGGGATTCGTCTCATGTTTTGGATTTCAGCACGGTTCAGTTAGATGGTGATTTGACCTATGATGTGGAGCCAGCAGTTATTCTGGAGTGCCAGGTTCAAAAGTTGAGATCAAAGGATATAGCTTCAATGAAAGTGCAATGGAGAGGTCGACCCGTAGAGGAGGCTACCATGGAGACCAAGCGGGAGATGTAGAGCAGATATCCTCACCTATTTGAGGCTTCAAGTATGTTTCTTGACTCGTTCGAGGACAAATGTTTGTTTAAGAGGGGGATGACGTAACGACCCGGCCGGTCGTTTCATGAGTTACCACTTTGTTTCCCCTCATTTCTACTTCTTATTGCTTTGTTTATCTGTTCTATGTGTGATCGGGTTGCTTGGCTCAGGTTCGTAAAGTTTTTGGTAAGATTTGAGACACTTATTCTCTTTTAAGAAGGCGCAAGTTAGAAAAGTCAACCAGATGTTGACTTATGCGTTAGAGGGATAGTATATGAGTTGCTATGGTTCGAATAACTTCAGGAGATGATTTGGAATTAAGGAGTGTGATCGAAATGTATTTTGGAGGTCCGGAGTAGATTTAGGCTTGAATTGGCAAAATTGAGTTTTTGGCGTTTTTCGGTTGATAGGTGAGATTTTGATATAGGGGTCGGAATGGAATTTTGGAAGTTGCAGTAGCTTCGTTATGTCATTTGGAATGTGTGTGCAAAATTTCAGATCATTTGGACGTGGTTTGGTTGGGTTTTTGATCAAAAGCGGAATGCGGAAGAATTTAGAAACTTAGTCTTGAATTTGATGAGTTTTCATGATTTTAGATGTGGTTAGAGGTGTTTTGAAGATTGGTACAAGCTTGAATAATGTTATGGAATATGTTTGTACTTTTGGTTGAGGGCCCGGGGGCCTCAAGGTGATTTCAGATGGTTGACGGGGAAGTTTGGACTTTGTTGTAGCTGCTGAAATTGCTGCTTCTGGTATTTTCTCACTTGCGGATTGGAGACCGCAAGTGCGGCACCGTATGTGCGGTTAATTTGTCGAAGAAGCGAAAAGAGGCCTGAGGAGCACAGACCGCGAAAGCGGTTAGAGTGGTCACATCTGCGATGTCGCAGATGCGGGGATATGGTCCCAGATGCGATTGTTGGCCAGTTAAGTGATTTCTGCAGAAGAGGAAAGACTGCATATGCGGTACCGCAGAAGCATCTAGGGAACCGCAGATGCGGAAATATCTGGTCAGATTAAAATATTTCCTTCTTCACGATTTTCAGAGGGTTTCTCACTTTTAACACAAAATTTTGAAGCTTTGGGAAATTTTGAAGAGAGGAAATCATTGTTCTTCGTTGAGGTAAGGATTTTGGACCCTAAAACTCGACTAATCGTGATTAAGGAACAAAATATATGTGTTAAATTCATGAAAATCAGTAGAAAAAGGTGGAGTTAGGGCTTGAGATTAAGAGACCTTCTAGGGATGATTTGAGGGGTCAAATGAATTCCGACTTTTAAATTCTTTTTATGTACGGACTCGTGAGGTGATGAAAAATATTTTGGTATAAAGTTTGTACAGTTCCAGGATGCGGGCCCGGGGGTCGAATTTTGACTGATTTCGGATTTTGTGCTTAAAATCGATATTTTTCAATTGGAATTTATTCATTTAGCATAATTTAATGATAAAAATCTGAACTTGGTAGATTTGGAGCACTCGGAAGTCGTTTCGAAGGGCAAAGGAATTGCAAGCTAGATTTCGGGCCGGATTGAGGTGAGTAATGGTTTTAAATATTGTCCTGAAGGTATGAAACCCCGGAATTTCACAGCGTATGGCTATGTTAAGGTGACTTACACGCTAGATGACGAGCGTGGGGTAGATCACTATTGGGGATTGTGACTTAGTCCATCCCGAATGATTATTTTACTGTGTATTTGATAGTTAATTGTTTAATATTATTATATTTTGGGCTAAATGCCATATGTGGGCTTTGTGCCAGCTGTTTGAACTCTTAAGGGATGTTTAAATTATATTTTCCTCACTAATTGATTTCATACTGGTGCTCAGTCATACTATATTGTACTATTTTAAAGACTCGGCTATATTATTCTATTTTAAACACATTAATTGATATTTTCAAAGATATTGTGAGCTGAGCTTCATGTTTTACTGATGCCCGAGGGGCTTATGAGATTCTGACTGAGTAAGGCTGAGGGCCTGTGTTGTGAGGATACATTTGTGTCGGGATGCACGCCGCAGCAGTGATACATTGATTATGATAATGAGGTCGAGGGCTTGAGATTTGTACGCCACGAGGTGGCTTGAGATGTTGATATAAGGCCGAGGGCCTATTTATGATGCCACCAGATGGCTTGATATTGCGCTTGGGCCGTAAGGGGGCCCTCCCAAAGTCTGTACATCCCCCCAGTGAGCGCGGGTACCCATTGTGATTTGAAATATAGCCCGAAGGGCTGGTATTATTCTGTGACATTGCCCGAGGGGCTGATTCTGTGGTTACTGTGCCTGAGGGACAACTATGTGTTTACTTTTTAGTTGTTTTCTTGTATATTGTTTAACTGTTTAAGAGATATTTATGAAATTTCATTGTTTAATTATATTAACTGATTTGTTATGTCTCTTGTAGCTTAATGTTGTGCCTCTCGTAGTTTTATATTACTTAGTCTTTATTTATTTTTATTACTCACTAAGTTGGAGTACTCACTTTACTCCCAGCACCCCTGTGTGCGTATTTGGGAGCTACAGGTCCTGCTCCTGAGGGTTGATAGTTCCAACAGGTCTTTGGAGATTTACTAGGTAGCAGCTTGATGATTCACAGCCCAGTGCATTCTCCCTCTATTTCAATTTCCTTTTGATTCAGTTATGTAGTAGTGGATTAGACTCTAGAGTTTTAGTATTGTTTTAGATGCTCATGACTGGTGACACTCTGATGTAGGGCTGTGTTGGTTTTATTTTAGCAACTTATATTGTTATTTTTGGGATTTGTTTCTATTAAAGACATTGGTTTATTATTTTTTAACTGCTTTAATTGAATTGGTTTATTAGTACATATTGATGCATGTAAATGGGGGTTGACTAAAGAGCTTCATCAGCTAGCCAATATGAGAATCAGATTGTTAGACTCTGATGACGGAGGTGTTACTGTA
>MU760660.1:30919-66560 GCA_026770625.1 Nicotiana glauca
AGGCTCATAGACAACTGTCGACTCATGTATAGTTTGGTATGCCTTGTCGGCTGTTTTTGGTGGTATGGTCTTTCATGGTAGCGTGGTAGCTTGTGCCATATGTATATAGTTTCTTGATTGTTTGGTCATCCCATGTTATGTAGGTTCAGGCCTTCATATTTTATTGTTGGTCGTCCATGATCCTTGTCTACCATTTATATTGATCCGGTCAGCCCTAAAAGATAATAAAAAAAAAATTAGATAACATGTACGTCGGTGCTCGGCAAGTATGGTCGGGTGCTAGTCATGGCCCTCCAGTTTGGGTCGTGACACTTTTACTCAGACTTCAAAGCTCCAAAATCACTTTAATTCATTCTACAACATCGATATAGCTCGGAATCACTCCTACAAGGCATAAAACACACAATTAGTGCAAGACATTAGCGATTAAAGCTCAAACTCCATTAAAGTGCAGTAAATTTGAGTGTAATAAGCGACTAAAATACGTAATTATAGCCTATCATCAACACCCCACACTTAAACCATTGCTCGTCCTCGAGCTCGAGCAATCAAACTACACTTTTTTTTATAGACACGACCTTTTCAAATAATTCTCCTAACTCATCACACCAAGAGTATTTAAAATAGACTAAGCANGAGTACCCTCACACAACAAAAGAGAGTAGTTCCACACAATAAAATTTAAGAACACTTAAGGAACTCAAGATAGAAAGAATTCACTCACTCTCAGAAATAACATTCATATGCCACAAAAAATTCACCATAGGCTTGCCCGTAGTGTATTACTCTACTAATCGAGCTCATTCAATCTAGGATCAATTAGGACTTTATTTGGTTGTAATGTAGGCTACGGGACGGGTAGGATACATTTAGATATAAGAGTGACTACACCTCCCTAAGCACTTTAATACATATACTTTAACATTCAAACCTCATACTTATGTCAAACCAACACTCCACCTTCACACCAATGTATATTATCCCATTCTTCCTTAATCACACTTACATCAAGAGTCACCACTTATCAAGGAATTTTTTTTTCACAACAATCCTACTATTTTTTTTCTTCTTTTTTTCAATTCAAGTGGCTCTTATTTTTTTAAAACAGTGCACCTTTCTCCTTATTTAATTAGTTCCACTCAAAAGTCTAACCAATCACCCTACACTTTGTCACACCTTCTTTTTACACACCACCTCGAATGGGGTATAATAAAGGAGTTTTTCCAATTAAAGGACAATCGAAACGGGATCATATTATTAAAAGATTCAGAGTCGCCACTTGGGAGATTTATGGTGTCCCAAGTCACCGGTTTTAAATCCCGAATCGAGGAAAGATTGACTCTGTATTACAGTCTGCGAATACAGAAATCTGGGTAAGGAATTTTGTTAACCTGGGAGAAGGTGTTAGGCATTCCCGAGTTTCGTGGTTCTAGCACGGTCGCTCAACTGTTACAATTGGCTCAATTATCTGATTTTAAACATGTTTTAACCTATGGTGCAATTTTGACTTTATAGCCGCTTTTATACAATTATATCTTTTAGAAAGAACTCAACGTTATTTAAAACACGTCTTAAACTGCGTCACATAAATGCACCCCCAGTCCGCAACACATTTTATCTAACGTTGAGATTTGGATTTAGGTCACATAAATGCGCACCCGAGTTTAGGAAGGTAAATTATTAGAACAACGCGTCTAAAGCAACTGCACGTTTGCAACTTTGCGAGGGCCATGAAAATTTGCTAAATGGCACGCCTCGAATTCTAAGAATTTTAAAATTAATTAAACGAGGGCCACGCATTTGAGATTTTATTTGGGGCGGCACACCTTAATTCCATTTTAAAAGGGAATTCAAACTAACTCTAGAGGGCCATGGGTTATTTAATAAAAATGGCATACCTCAAATTTTCTATAAAAGCTAACTAGTTTTGTGAGGGCCATGGGCTTAGGGTAAATCACTTTATGGATGAAACCATTTGATCATTGTAAGTTTTCTGAGATGAGCTACAAAGTAAAAATTGCAGGGGGCGCCCTATTTGGGCGCTCCTTTTTAACCTGTAGCTGTTTTGTCTTTTTGTTTGCATCCGTACCCACTTTTTAAAAAACTTCAGCTCCCCTTTATAATTGAAAAACTTCAGCTCTAGAGAGCTGAAGTTTTCGGGTTACTAAACAAAAATTTCAGCTCTAGAGCTGAAGTTTTTATTTTATAACTGGCAAACTTCAGCTCTAGAGCTGAAGTTTTTATTTTATAACTTGAAAACTTCAGCTATAGAGCTGAAATTTCCGGGTTACTAAACAAAAACTTCAGCTCTAAAGCTGAAGTTTTTATTTTATAACTGGCAAACTTCAGCTCTAGAGCTGAATTTTTTATTTTATAACTGGCAAACTTCAGCTCTAGAGCTGAAGTTCGCGAGTTACAAAACAAAAACATCAGCTCTAGAGCTGAACTTCAGGCCCGGTTACTAAAATGCTGAAGTTTTATGTAATTGCCTTTGCTACTTCAGCCCCGTGTGCTGAAGTTATGTGAAAAAATGGGTACGCTTGTAATTTTTTGACAAAACAGGCACAAATTAAAATGTAGTACAAAAAGCGAGTATAGATGCAAATGCCCCAGCTACAAAAGCTCCAAGGATTGCTCAACTAAAAACCCCCACAGCCCAATAATCTTTCGTAAGCAAACTCCCATATATGGACGAAATTTATGGCACTCAAGAAAGAAATACACTTCAACGTAGCCCACTATATCGAGACAACCCATTTAGTGCCAAAAGAAAAAGAAAACAAACGTTCTCAACCAAACTATAATATTACCTAAAATTTATATTTCCAAACCTAATATTTTTATTCAAAGTACCAAGTTAATTTATTCTCATCTCCACTTAAACCAAATATTTATCCCTTTAACCTAAGGTTATTTTCCATTATTAGAATATTCTACAAACCATGCGTATTGTTATAGTATTTTTTATGGAACAATTATTTATTTATTTATTCAATTCAATAAAGTTTTATTTTAAATAGATCATGTATTCGTTTGTGTGTCCATTGCTTATATAGTAGATGATTTAGTGTATAGAGTTTAGCTTATACACGGAAGATTAAATCATCGGTTCTTATAAGTCATAAAGTTTATGTTCACAATCTAATGATGGAATTGGACAAGCCATCGGAATGGTTGTAGCACAAGACCAAATATAATTTATCTTGATTATGGGAATGGTCTAATTTCAACTTCTTGTGCTAGTACATTTTGTATGTATTGAACGGATCAAGTAGAGATAAGTATTTTATACTGACTTTATAAAATAATTTCTCTAGTCCATTTAATGTACTTATACTCTTAATCCTGATATAATTATCATTAGCTGTGTATGTCACTTGTTGTTTTGATTTATTAAAAGGCGAGATTCTTTCGCGAGTCAATAAGCCTGGTAAATTGGATAACAATGATATACATTGGCGAAGTAATAATTAGTTGATGGAATCCATGTCTCGATTTTGAGATTGATGATACTCCTTTATGAAAGCTTATTAGTTTTCATGTGTAAACCCGGCCGGTGGATTTTGTATCCGACACATGAAATAAGTTAAGTGTAAGTCTAAAGGAAGTAATCAATAAATTAAATAGTCAGTAATTTAATTTGATTGATTAGTATCTGAATCTTAACATGGGGAGTTAAATATGGTTTTATGGAAGAATTTCGAAATTGAACTAAGGAGTGCAATTACGAATTTTTAGTGGAATAATTCGTAGTTTATTATGATGGAAATTAGTTTTAGAATTTCGAAATTAATATCATAATAGGAAGCCTTGTTAATTAAATTCTGTGGTTCCTACTGTGCCTAAATAATAGGAAATAGTGGAAATTATTACTTAGTGGAAAAGAAAACGTGGAAACCGTCCCTTAGTGGGAGAAGGAAACCTAACAGGTTTTGAAAACGGTTTTGACCTAAAAAACGCAGCTATATATATGGATATAGGGGCTGGATGTTTTTTCATGATTCTGACTGCGGTTTCTACTAGAATTTTGCCCACACAAAATTCTCTATTTCGGTTATTGTTTGGGTAACACAGTAGAAGACTGTGCAAATCTGCTGGTGTGTATTCAACTGAGGAACTGGAGAACGGCATAGATTTGTTGTGTTTACGTTTCAAGAGGTAATCCTAAAATCTCCATACGTGCTAGTTGTTTAGATTACACGTGAATAAGATTTTGTTATTGCTTTCGCTGTGGTATATATTCCATCATCCATAGCCTAGTAACAACTTGTAAAATATAATTTCTAAATCAAGTTAAATTAAACAAAAGAAGGGGAAAAAAAGCAACAATAAAAAAACTAGATTATTCACTAAAATAAAATATTGACTTACAGTAAGACATCAATGAACTAAAAAACCTAATAAGATTCATCATCTGAATTCTAACACCACCGAACATCACATATACAACTTAAAAGATATTATATATTAATAAAATATCAATCCCTGCAAAAGTTAAATAAAGAAGAATAAATAAATAGTAATTAGGCATTCATTCAATCGGCCAAAGCTTGGCATGTAGCAGTAATTAAAATGAAACAGACCTTTATCACCAAAGATTCTTTCATCACTTTTGAAAATAGGAGCCTCAGAATAAATCAACACCGCATCAAAAGTAAAGGAACTTTATATTTAAGAGACTAAATCGAGATCTGAACTTGGAACCACGAGGAGCTATTTTTTGATTAGCCATGACAACATTTTTTGGCTGGTTTTATATAGGGGTATTCATGGATCGGGTTGGTTCGGTTTTTATCAAAATCAAATCAAATCAATTATATCGGTTTGGATTGGTTCGGCTTCATCGGGTTTTCGGGTTTTTTGTTACTTGCATATTATTTCAATCTTACTTTGTTAAATATTTGATACGTATACATCTATTTAGTAAAAATATAAAAAGTTGACAAACATATTATCAATTAAAATATTCTTATGCGAGAATTCCATAAGTTAACACATAATAATTATTTTTTTAGCTGTCAGACAATAATTTTTCGTTGATATACGTTTTCATGTTATCCGAATTTAGTAATTAAACATAAAAATTAATACGATACCTAAATATTAATAACCACTTCACATTCGAAAAAGATATAAGAATTTAATATATTTTAACATATGATATGAATACGTAAGAACAAAGAAATAGACGTATTTCAGTAACACTTGATAAGAAACCGATCATACAAACTATTATTTAAGGTCAATAAATATGGAGCACTTCATATTTTATTAAAATTTATATCCCGCAAGAGAATCTCAAATATTTTTTAAATATTTTTTAAAGAAAATTTTATATAAATATTAAATAATATATATAAAAATTATATATTTATATGTCGGGTTGGTTCGGGTTTTTTTATTCAATACTAAACCAAATCAAACCAAACCGTATCAAATTTTTTAATCAATTTGGTTTGACTTTTTAATTTGGTGCGATTTTTCGGTTCGATTTGTACACCTCTAGTTTTATGGCTTAGGCGAGGTGTTGTCGTTTCTCTTTTGAAAATTTTGGAATTAGAAGATTCAAAAGTGAGGTAATCTCTAAGAGGGGTGGCTGCCGTTTTTGTGTGTAGTCTAGCTCTAGGTCTTGAAAACTTGGGGTAGGGTTTTTATAATTGGATAGCTAGGATTAAATCTTGCACTTAAGTGGGCTAATGAGTTTGGAAGAATGGGCTAAGAGTAATTAGGTTGGACCATATCTTTTTGGATTTCTTTTTTTTTCTTCATTTCTTTTCTTTATTCTAAAGATGAATTAAAAATAGCTTTAAAAAGATACTAGTATATTTAAGATAATTAAAATATTTAGAGAAGACAAATAATTACTATATTAATGACATTTAAATACTACTCAATATATACTAAAATGTAAAATATTTTTTGAACTTTTTCTTCTTATCTTTTTTTTTTTTTTTGAAAAATAAAATGCCAAGACTATTTTTGTATTTTTTTTTTTTCAAAAACAAAACTAGCTAGACAAAATATCAACTAGCTAGAATAAGGGAAAATATATATATCTTTTTTTAGTCAGTCTGAACGAACTATTCAGATTTTGGAGGATATGCTCCGAGCTTGTGTTATTGACTTTGGAGGTTCGTGGGATTTTGCCCTTAGCAAAGTTTGCCCACAACAACAGTTACTAGTCGAGCATTCAGATGGCTCCTTTTGAGGCCTTATATGGTAGGCGGTGTCGATTTTCGGTTGGATGGTTTGAGTCGGGAGAGGCTCGGTTGTTGGGTACGGATCTGGTTCAGGAGGCCTTGGACAAGGTGAGGATCATTCAGGATAGGCTTCGTACAGCTCAGTCCAGGCAAAGGAGTTATGCAGACCGCAAGGTTCGAGATGTGGCTTTTATGGTTGGTGAGCGGGTATTGCTCTAAGTGTCGCCTATGAAGAGCGTGATGAGGTTTGGGAAGAAGGGCAAGCTTATCCCTAGGTTCATTGGTTCGTTTGAGATTCTTGATGGAGTGGGAGAGGTGGCTTATAAACTTGCATTTCCCCCGAGCTTATCATTCGTGCATCCAGTGTTTCATGTGTCCATGCTTCGGAGGTATAACGGCGATCCAGCCCACGTGTTAGATTTTAGCATTGTCCAGTTGGACAAGGACTTGTTTTATGAGAGGGAGCTGATAGCTATTCTAGAATGGCAGGTTCGTCCGTTGAGGTCGAAGATTTTCCCTTCTGTTCGTGTTCAGTGGAGAGGTAAGCCTCCTAAGGCATCGACCTGAGAGTCCGAGTCCAATAAGCAGAGCCGTTATCCTCATCTTTCCCCGACTCAGGTACTTCTTTCTTCTGTCCGTTCGAGGACGAACGGTTATTTTAGAGGTGGATAATGTGATGGGTCATCACCTGTTTTAATTGAATTTTATGTCCCCGAGTCCTTAAAACCCTCATTTAGAGTCACCTCGATTTGAGTGCGCAGTCCAGGCACGTAGCCGGAAAGCTTAAATGTGAAATTTTTGTGAAAAATGATAAGTTTTGATATTAAAATGAATAAATTTGACTTTGGTAAACATTTTGGGTAAATAGACCCAAAAATATGGGACTTGGGCGTATGCACGGAATCGAATTTCGAGGTCCCGAGCCTGAGAAATGAATTTTTAAAGAAAATTCTTTTTCTAAAATTGTTAAGGAAAATTGAAATTAAATCTCATTAGAAAGTAATTGTATCGGGCCTATATTTTGGTTCCGGTGCCCAATATAGGTCTTATATATGTTTTAAGTCCTTCTTGTAAAATTTGGTTAAAAACAGACGTCGTTTGACTTGATTCGGACTCGAAACCCTAAATTTGAAACTTGATGAAGTTTGGGAAAAAGTTCTTGATTTTGAGGTTTGATTCATTGTTTTGAGGTTATTTAGGCGATTTGATCGTACAGATAAGTTCATATGATGTTTTTGAGTTCGTACATGTGTTTGGTTAGGAGCACCGAGGGCTCGGGAGTTTATCGGAGGTGTTTCGGAATGATTTTTGGCTTAAGAAGTGTTGCTGATTTTCTGCTGTAGTGCCCAGGTATTTTACCATTCGCGTTCTCGTGGTACCCATCGCGAATGTGTAAGGCAAAGATCCCATGTGCCATTTTGTCTTCTTCGCAAACGCGGAGGTTGTGACGTGAACGCAAAGCTCAGGGGGTAGAGCCTTCGCGAACGCGTCCTTCCACTCGCGAACGCGTAGGGTACAGGGGGAGGGGCCAACAATTTGTTCATCGCGAACGCGGATCTATGCACGCAAACGCGGGGGCTCTAGGAGATTACTCTCCGCGAACACGAGCCCCTCTATCCCGAAAGCGAAGTCCTGTGGGCCTGACTTATCACGAACGCGTGAGTCTGTCGCGAACGCGAAGAAGGATTTTGCCAAGTTCCAAAAACAAAACCCATTACGGGATTTCTCAAATTTTTACAAAACTTCTTCCTCTCCAAAGCTCCTAGGCGATCCTTGGAGCACTTGTTCACCAAAACTTCTGGGGTAAGTAATCTCCAACTCGTTTTCTTCCATTTTCATCAACATCTAATGAATTTCTAGGCCTAAAATATATGATTAAGGGTAGAAAGTTAGGAATTTGGGTAGAGTTAGGGCTTTTTAATTTTTTCTTGATTTAGACCTCGTTTAGGGGTCGAATTTGAAAACAAATTATATATTCAGGCTCGTGGGCGAATGGGTGATTTGATTTTGGTCCGAACCTCATGTGTTTGACCAAGCGGGCCCGGTGTCCATTTTTGAGTTTTTGGGAAGAATGATGAAAAACTATAATTAGGCATTGGGTTCATATTGTTTAGCATTTATTCATGTATTGAAACCATTTATGTATAGATACAATCGATTTGGAACCAAATTCGAAGGAAAAGCGGTAATTGAGGAGTGAATTGGTCGTGGAAGTTTAAGGTAAGTATGCGGTCTAACCTTAGCTTGAGCAATTAGGAGTTGAGTCATATTTGCTATGTGTTTCTTGTTGAGTACGACGTATACGCATGGTGGCGAGTATCTATACATAGGAGTCGAACATGACCGTGAGTCTTAAATTGATACTTGTTAAATTCTTAAATAATGCTATGGTTGAAATAATGAGTAAGTCCGTAGTATTGAGCAAAGGCTTAGTTTATTCCCGTGGAAAGTTGATTATGAGTTAGAAATGATGATAATAGAGATGATTAGAAGTTGAATTTTAATTGGTTATAGCTGATTGTCCATTGTCGGGATAGTGTAATCTATAGTTAATCCCTTGTCGGGATTGTTGTTGTGAACACTGTAAGCTATATATATTTGGAACGGGTTGCGCGCCGTAACATTTTTATTAATGAATATATATATGGATCGGGTTGTACGCCGTAACAGATATTATATTGGATCGGGTTGCACGCTGTAACAGATATTATATATATTGGATCGGGTTGCACGCCGCAACAGATATTATATTAGATCGGGTTATACGCCGCAACAGATATATTATATTGATTGGATCGGGTTGCACGCCGCAACAGTTAAATATATACATATGGATCGGGTTGCGCGCCGCAATAATATTATTATTATATTGTTTTAGATACGGTATTTTTCCTTCATATTTAATTGGTTTATGCTAAATTGACTTGTTTCCCCGAAGCATGTACCCCCTCCCTTTTTAAATTGCTCTTTACTTGTTTATTCTTTCGCCATATATTATAGAACTACACAGGTTTATCTGGAGTTTGGTTCTAGCCTCGTCACTACCTCGCCGGAGTTAGGCCAGACACTTATCAGCATATGGGGTCGGTTGTGCTGAGGCTACACTCTGCACTTATGTGCAGATACCGGAGCAGCTTACGGTGAGCAGCAGTAGTTCGGGAGTCATCCTTCAGTCCACGAGATCCCGAGGTAGCCCTGCAGGCGTCCGCAGGACCGACATCTCTTCTATCTATTTTGATGCACTGTTTCCTTTTGTACCCGAGACAAATTTTATTTCTTTGTTTCAGACACTTGTACGTAGTACTCCTAGATAGTCCGTGTACGTTGTGACACCAAGTGCTGGGTAAAGTCATCTATTGGCATTTTTCCATTTTGGCTTTCTATTTATCTAAGTCTTCCGCTAAATTACGAATTTTACTGTTATTTAATTATTTATTTCCTTTTAATCAAATTGGTAAAAATGGATTTAAAACAAGAGTATTCTATGGAATCTAAATGTGTGGCTTGCCTAGCTTCTATGAGTAAGCGCCATCACGACTCCCATGGGTGGAAATTTCGGGTCGGGACATATATACCAAGTAGGGTCGGGACCAAATAATTATACCTTCTCCTACGTAAAAAAGGACAATATTTTACGTCTGGACTGCCGCGGCCGCGGTGGGACCACGATAGAACTGCGGTATATGGCAGGTATACTGCCTCAGCCCTCCTCAGGTCCGCGGTCGCAGTTTCGACCGCGTTTTTCACCCTGTTATGTTTGGAATTTGGAAAAACGTAAAACATGAAAATTGTTGACCTTTGAATTATATTTTCAACCATATATTGTGCAGCCCAAATGGAGTTCTGAGCAAAACGTTATGTGCATTTTACTAGACAGTGCTCAATATGTCTATTCGATTCTTCGTTTTGTTGCTCTATCATCCGTTGATCCCCGAATACGATACCGGCTTAATTTCTTAGGATTTCACTCAGATTTCAGAGCTCCAAATCACTTTAATTCATTCCATAACATCGATATAGCTCGAAATCAGTCCTACAAGGCATAAAACACACAATTAGTTCAAGACACTAGTGATTAAAGCTCAAACTCCATTAAAGTGTAGTAAATTTGAGTGTAATAAGCCATTAAAATACGTAATTATAGTCTATCATCAAATAATTTATATTATTATCGGAAAAGGCCTAAAAATGCCTCTCAACTTTTAGAAATGGTCTATCCATGTCATTCGTTAAAAAAATGCTCAATTCATGTCACTGCCGTTAAAAAAATGGCCTATCCATGTCATTATTGACTAACGGCAGTGGCATGGATGTGCCAAATAAAAATTGAGTCATTAGTCAATAATAGCATGGATGGGCCATTTCTTAACGGCAGTGGCATGTAAATAGCAATTTTTAACGGATGGCATGGATAAATCATTTTAGAAAGTTGAGTAGCATTTTTAGGCCTTTTCCGTATTATTATTAACACGAAATAGATTCTTACACTTAACAAAAGAAAACTACCAATCAAACTAGAATGTAAAGGTAAAGAATTGTACTGTAAGTGCAAACGATTAATATTTACCATAAAATTTTAAAACTTTGTATAAAAATATACATATATATATATACACACACACACACACATATATGTGTGTGTGTGTGTGTGTGTGTAATAATAAATTTAAAATAGTTACTCCTATATTCGGTTTGGTTCAGTTTTTTTTAATAAACCAAAACAAAACCAAATTTGATCGATTTTTAAATTTAAAAACCAAAACCAAACCAACCCAACCCAAAAAGTACTGATTTTTTTGGTCGGTTTGGTTTAGTTTTCGGTTTGGTTCGATTTTTCGGATTTTTGTGAACACCCCTAATTTTCCCTATGCTAAAACTTGGTAGGAATAGGATTCAAAAAATTATTCTACTTCAAAATTCGGAATTTTGAAAATTATATTACCCTCGACTTTAAAAGTCTTTTTATACAAATAGGTGAGAGTTCAATTCTCATAGTACACTATTTTTTTCCCTTTCCATTCTCCCATAGAATGGAAAGATTTTAAACATAATCTAATGTACATGCATATAGATTTGGAACACGTAATACACTAAAAAGGGTAACTCAGTGTATTCCGCTTTCACGCAGGGACCGGGGAAGGGCTACATCCCAAGGGGGTGTGATGTAGACAGTATACTTTAATGCAAATATTGGTAAGCTACTTCTACTGCTCGAACTCGTGACCAGAGGCGAAGCTATGTTGGTCTAAGGAAGGTCAACTGAACACCCTTCGCCGAAAAATTATACTATATGTGAGGTAAAATATTAATTGTTATTGTTTAAAAAATGGACTTTGAATACTCTTGCATAGTCCACTGGCAAAGGGTGTTCAATATTTAAAAACTCTTATTGAATTTTCTGATTTCGATACTGTTCGTGACCTATAGTTCATGCAAAAATAACTATATCGTTGCTATAATAGACTGGCATTCACTATTCAGCTTTCGAAATTGAAAACTCAAGTTTGCAAATTTTCATCGCTTTATATTGATTGAGAAAGAAATGTCTCTTTTTTCTTATTTGGTTACTTGTAAAGCTGGTATGTTATAAAATAATAAAAGAACAAGAGCAATATTGCAGAGAAAGAGAGATAGGAAATTCTTATTGAATTTTGGGATGATTTACAATGGGGTAAGACCCCTCTATTTATAGGAGAAAAATGAATTAGTCGCAAAGTAAAACTCTCTACAAGATAGACATTCACTCCAAATAAAATTATATTCTTAACACTCCCCCTTGAATGTCTACTCAATAAGTAATGTGCCTCATTAAAACATTAACTAAAATAAAACCCAATGGGGAAAAAAATCTAGTAAAGAAAAAAGAGTACACATATCTAATAATACGCCTTTTGGTTGCCTCGTTAAAAACCTCGCAAGGAAAACCCAATGGGACAAAACCTTGTAAGAGAAAAAGAGCGCAACTCGCATTAACTCCCCCTGATGAGAGCATCAATTTACATCCTTAAGCATTCGCATCCCGATCTTGTACACTAGCTTCTTGAAGGTTGACGTTGGTAGAGATTTTGTGAACAAAGCAGCCATATTATCACTTGAACGAATCTGTTGCACATTAATATCACCATTCTTTTGAAGATCATGTGTGAAAACTAACTTTGGTGAAATGTGCTTTGTCCTATCTCCTTTTATGAATCCTCCCTTCAATTGAGCTATGCATGCTGCATTATCTTCATACAAAATAGTGGGTAACTTGTCACATTTCACACCATATTTATCTCGAATAAGATATATTATAAACCTCAACCACACACACTCTCGACTTGCTTCATGAATAGCAATTATCTCAGCATGATTAGATAAAGTAGCCACAATTGATTGCTTAGTCGATCGCCAAGATATGGCAGTGCCTCCACAGGTAAACATATAACCTGTTTGAGATCGATCCTTGTGTGGGTCGGATAAATACCCAGCATCAGCATAACCAATAAGATCGGGACTGCAATTGTTGCCATAAAATAAGCTCATATCGGTAGTCCCTTTTAGATACCGTAATATGTGTTTGATTCCATTCCAATGTCTCCTTGTGGGAGCAGAGCTATATCTTGCTAAGACATTAACTGAAAAAGTTATGTCGGGCCTTGTAGTATTGGCAAGATACATTAGTGCACCAATTGCACTAAGATATGGTACTTCAGGACCAAGTAGCTCTTCATTCTCTTCTTGAGGTCGGAATGGATCATTGTTCACATCAACTGATCGAACAACCATCAGAGTACTTAATGGATGTGCTCCATCCATGTAAAACCATTTCAGTACCTTTTCTATGTAGGTAGATTGATGAACAAAAATTCCATTTGTCAAATGTTCAATTTGCAAACCAAGACATAATTTTATCTTTCCGGGATCTTTCATCTCGAATTCCTTCTTTAAATAATCAATTGCCTTTTGGAGTTCTATAGGAGTTCCAATAAGGTTTATGTCATCAACATATACGGCAAGTACAACAAATTCCTATGTTGTTTTCTTTATGAAAACACATGGGAAAATGGCATCATTTATATAGCCTTCCTTTAATAAATACTCACTAAGACGATTATACCACATTCGTCCTGATTGCTTTAGACCATACAAAGATCTTTGCAATTTGATTGANATGAGATAACGGAACGTTATAGCATCCATAACGGGTGAATATGTCTCTTCATGATCGACACCAGGCCTTTGTGAAAATCCTTGTGCAACAAGGCGTGCCTTATATCTTTGTACCTCGTTTTTCTCATTTCTCTTATGTACAAAGACCCATTTATAGCCAACAGGCTTAACACCATTAGGTGTTTGGACTAGAGGCCCAAAAACTTCACGTTTTGCAAGTGAATTCAACTCTGATTGGATTGCTTCTTGCCATTTTGGCCAATCAATTTTTTGTCTACATTCTCCAACAGATTGAGGTTCAAGATCCTCACTTTCTTGCATAATGCTGGATGCAACATTATATGCAAAGACATAATCCACCACTATATCCACTCGATTTAAATTTATCTCAATATCGATTAGATTTATTGATAGTTCCTTATTTTCTTGAGTCTCGGGCTTAGTGGATTCCTCATGAATCTCAGAATTTATTAAATTGTGGATTTCTTCATGAGATTCTTTTGTAGTGTCATTTTGATCATTTATTTCCTTTTTTCTAGGATTTCGATCTTTGGAACCTAATGGTCTACCACGTTTCAGGCGTGCTTTTAACTCATTAGCTATGACACTATAAGATTGTCCAATAGGGATATCAATACGGATTGGAACATTCTCCGCAGGGATATGTGATTTTGTTATCCTTTTCATATCCGTAAATGCATCTGGCATTTGATTTGCTATTCTCTGCAAATGAATAATCTTTTGTACCTCTTTTTCACAAATAGAGGCACGTGGATCAAGATGAGATAATGATGTATTTTTCCACAAAATTTTCCGTTTGGTCTCACCAACTTCTCCCCCTAATTTTGGAAAAAGTGTCTCATCGAATCGACAGTCTGCAAATCGTGCAGTAAATAAATCCTCCGTCAATGGTTCGAGGTAGCGAATAATGGAGGGAGATTCAAACCCAACATATATTCCTAACCTTCTTTGCGGACCCATTTTAGTGCGATATGGTGGTGCTACAGGCACATATACTGCGCATCCAAAAATTATTAAATGGGATATATTAGGTTCATGACCCAAAACTAATTGCAACGAAAAATATTTATGATAATTTGTCGGTCTGAGACGAACTAGCATTGCTGCATGCAAAATGGCGTGACCCCAAACAGAAGTGGGCAGCCTCGTTTTCATGAGTAACGGTCTTGCTATCAATTGCAGACGTTTAATTAAAGACTCTGCAAGACCATTTTGAGTGTGAACATGAGCTACAGGATGTTCCACTTTTATCCCAATTGATAAGCAATAATCATTAAATGCTTGGGATGAAAACTCAGCAGCATTATCAAGTCTAATAGACTTAATTGGATTATCAGAAAATTGTGCCCGTAATCGAATTATTTGTGCCATTAATTTTGCAAACGCGAGGTTGCGAGATGACAATAGGCACACATGGGACCATCTAGAAGATGCGTCTATTAAGACCATAAAATATCTAAACGACCCACTAGGTGGGTGAATAGGTCCACAAATGTCCCCTTGTATACGTTCCAAAAACGCAGGGGACTCAATTCCAACCTTTGTTGGTGATGGTCTAATAATTAACTTGCCTTGATAACAAGAAGTGCAAGAAAATTCATCATTTAAAAGAATCTTTAAATTCTTTAATGGATGCCCATTTGAGTTTTCTATAATTCGTCTCATCATAATTGATAAAGGGTGTCCCAATCGATCATGTCAAAGTACAAAAGTATTGGAATCAATAACCTTTTGGTTTACAATAGAATGTGGCTCAATTGCACTAATTCTTGTCTAATTCTGGTCACAAGACAAAGATGGGAACTTCTCAATAACCCTTTTCTGGCCAGAGACATTTTTGGTAATGATGAGATATTCAAGATTATTCTCATCTATTGTCTCAATATGATATCCATTTATGCGGATATCTTTAAAACTCAACAAGTTCCTCTTGGACTTGGAGGAGAACATTGCATTCTCTATGATAAGTATTGTTCCCTTAGGCAGAGTTATAGTAGCTCTTCCAGAGCCTTTAATTAATTTACTACTACCAGAAATTATAGTAACATCCGCCTTACACATACTTAAATGAGAGAAATATTTCTTCTCTTTGAGTATTGTATGTGTTGTACATGAATCAACTAAACAAATATTTTTACAATTGAACTTTGACCCAAATTTGTTTTGTGAGATATCCATATTTGCTTAATCTTCTCAAAGAGCTTCTTGAGACGGTAGAGTCTCGTGCTGATAATGTATTATAAAATAATAAAAGAACAAGAGCAATATTGCAGAGAAAGAGAGAGAGGAAATTCTTATTGAATTTTGGGATGATTTACAATGGGGTNGATTCTTAACATGATAAAAATTGTTTCTAAAGTTTATCTGCACATTCTTATCCGCACTCTATTACTCTGTAAGAGTAAAGGACACGTAAATGAAATATCATTTTTTCTTGCAGAAAAGGGCCAAATATACCCTTTCTACAATTAGAAACGATTTAAATGCAAATCCTCGTTATACTTTGAGTCTAAGTATATCATTGTTATTATATTATTGGTTCAAATATACTAATTTTTTGTTAACTTTGTCCAAAGTAAAAATTTAATCCTAAAAAACTATTGAATTTTCACTTTGGACAATTCAGCGCCCCTAACCAATTTTACCCCTCCCTTCTATTTATTTTTATTTTTTACCAATAAAATTTCCTTCCTCTCTATCACTATTTCCACCATTACCGTTACCATGAAAACTATTGTATTTTAAATCTTAATCTTTTATATATGGATTAGGGGCGCTAAGGTGGCATCCACCTCATCAAATATCAGAGTCACGTAGGATTGTATATCCACCCTGGACAAATTTAACGAAGATGGATATATTTGAACCAATAATATTACGGTAGGGCTATATTTGGACCCAAAGCATAATAAAGATATATTATTTAAATCTTTTCTCATAGTATATGAATATATTTGACCCTTTGCCTTTTTTTTTGTTTCTCACCAGGTGTTCACCTTCACCCGGGATTCGACTAATTTAAATTCGCCCTGCGTAAGACCTATTAAAGCAGGAATCATGCCATACGAAAAAAAATTCATATTCAAGGACTTGAAAAAATAGATAGTGTAATTGGGAGTGTTATCATTGCAACATGTAGATAATTAGAGATAAATTAATGGCTTGTCCTTATTTATAGTGGATGTTGTCACCTAAACTCAATGTAAAGACAAATCTTTTGTTTTCTTAAATAAACCAAGAACTCGACCAATGGCCTTTCACTTATCAGTACTTAACTACAAACATCTTATTTGATCTTGGACGCTGTATAGTCAGTGACGGATTTAGAATTTTAAAATTATGGGTGCTCGTTGATAAAGACTCCAAAAGAAGAGAAAAATGAACTTATTTATGGGTGCTTACTCAATATTTATCCAAATATTTGAATAATTACCTATGTAAATTATTAAATATGGTCAAAATTAAGCACCCACAAATGGCTATGTGCATCCGCCACTGTGTGTAGCATACATAAAACTTCAACCAAAACTCTTATATCATTCTTAATTAACTTGCTAATTGGATTAAAAAGAAAAAGATTTCAAGTTTTGCATAAAAAAAAGTATTGCAACAATTTTTTTCATTAGAAATGGATTTCAATAATAGTAATATTTTTGGAATTTGATTGGATGTAGGTTGTTAATAGGCAAAATACCTTAAACCACCCCTAAACGTGGCTCAGATTATTAGTATCCTTCCCGAACTATGTCCGGTCTTAATTACCTCCCTCAACGTGAACTTTTGAGGGTCATTACCCCTCTAGGCACTGATGTGACAAAAAGTGTGGGTGCACTCGACAGCCACATGGATTTTTCTGTCTATGTGGCTTTTTTACCCTTTTAAGAATATTACTTTTTAGATAATTTTTTTCGAATAAAATTTATAATAAAACTTGGATATAACTACATTATTTAGGCTAAATATTTTTATTTGTCCAAAAATAATAAAGTTTTAGTTAATCTTTTTTTGAATTTGATCTTAAAATAAAGATTTATACAATTGAAATAAATAGTCAAGGCATCTAAAAAGTTATAAAAAATATATATTGTTGAAATAAATAGTCATTGCATTAAAAGAAGAAATAAAAAGAGTTTACAGTTGCACTTGGAATTTCTTGCAATTGTACACTCTTTATATTTCTTTCCAATTGTACACTCTTTTTATTTCTTCTTTTGATGCAATGACTATTTATTTTAACTGTGTATTTTTATTTTTTCGATAAAATTTGTAAAAATAAATAATTTTAGAGCATCGTAATTTAGAGATATATAAAAAGTTATAGCCAAAATAATTAATTTCAAACTATGTATTTTTTATAACTTTTTAGATGCCTTGACTATTTATTTTAATGGGAAAAAGGCCAGATTTGTCCTTATACTTTAGTAAAATATCCACATTTATACATAGTTCTACTATCGTTCCAAATACGTCCCTACCGTTAAGAAAGTAGATAAAAATATCTTCAACCCTAACGGTTGTCCACAGTGGCAAGGGACCACCTCAATAAAAAGGGAAAAGGCCGGATTTGTCCCTCTACTTTAGTAAAATATCCATGTTTATGCCTAGTTCTATTATCGGTCCAAAAATGCCACATAATTAAATAATCCACATAATTAACTCTAACTTTATATTCTTCTTATTTTACTATTTTTTCTCTTTTTCTTTTCCCTACCATCTGATTCCCTTTCTCCTTTTTACTAAAGTAGAGGTACAAACCATTAAAACTTTGTTCGAAGTCCAATGTTATAAAAAAGAAGTACTAGTAAATCAATTTTGTAAACAAAATGAGTGCTACGCATGGATGAATTTATTGGTAAATATATGGGGACAATGTGAACTCATAGTCTCTCTACCAAGCTAGATAACTAAATATTTTTTAAAAATAATCCAATATTATTTGCTGACATTCATACTCCAAAGAGTCAAAATGATACACTTAATTGAATCTGAATTATTTAGTCTCTCATATGTTTAAAATTTTTGTAGCATGTAATAGAGAAAACTTCATTTAATCATGGCGGCAAGCAAAGAACATTAATATGGTGGAAGACAAGAGAACGGAAGGAGTTCAGTTGCTTTCCATTTTGTAATTTCATTTCACAAAGAAAGAAAATTGTAAAATAAATTCATCCCAAAGTGCAGCTATTTTCCTCCTGTTTACAAAGATAAATAAAAATCTTCCTTTTTGTCCAACCGAAACAAGAAAAATAAATTGTCTTGCTGTGCATGATAATGAAAACAAGTTTCACAATAAGTATAAGCAATCTGGCAAGAAAAAGAATATGAAATTACTAAAGAAATAAAAAGAGAGGAGAAGGAAGATTTTCGGTAGATTGGTTAATTACTAAAGAGTTAGAGTTAATTATGTGGCATTTTTGGACCGATAGTAGAACTATGTATAAACGTAGATATTTTACTAAAGTAGAGGGACAAATCTGGCATTTTTCCTTTTTTTATTGAGGTGGTTCCTTGTCACTGTGGACAACCGTTAGGGTTGGGTATATTTTTATTCACTTTCTTAACGGTAGGGACGTATTTGGACAGATAGTAGAACTAGGTATAGATGTGGATATTTTACTAAAGTAGAGGGACAAATCTGGCCTTTTCCCTATTTTAATTGTATAAATCTTTATTTTCATGTCAAAATCAAAAAAGATCAATTGAAACTTTATTATTTTTGGCTAAATAAAAATATTTAGCCTAAATAATATAGTTCTATCTGAGTTTTATTATAAATTGTATTCGCAAAAAATTATCTAAAAAGTAATATTCTTAACAAGGTAAAAAAATATTTTATTTTTTAAAAAAATACCACATAGACAGAAAAATCCACATGGCAGGTGAGTGCACCTACAGTTTTTTGTCACATCTGCGTCTAGGGGGAATGTCCCTTAAAAGGCCAAATTGAGAGGGGGTAATTAAGATCAGGCATAGTTCGGGGAGGATACTAATAATCTAAGCCAAGTTTAGGAGTGGTTTAAGGTATTTTGCCTTGTTAATATAAGGGAAAAATAAAGGATCAAACAGTAGGAGATAGGGGTTTACGTTAATCAAAAGAATTAAAGGTAAAAATAGGATGGCTTAGCCAATTTTCGGACTGATAATTAAAAAATTGCCAGTATTTGCAAATTCATTAAAAATGACCACATAGAAGTTCTAGCATAATATACTGGATTATGGAGCTCATGTGCATAAACTTCCAGCATATTGGAATTCCAACATGTTATGAAATTTAAGCACAATATGATGGAATCTATAAACAATTCGAACTCCAACATATTATGCTGGAATTTTTCTAATTTTTAGGGTGTTTTTCTTCATATTTTATTTTTGTATAAAAGAAGTGGCTAAGTTCTAAATAATTTTAAGTGTATGACTAATTTTCAAATAATAGTTGTAAATCAGGTTATTTCTGATTCTTTTGCGAATTAAAGAGTAAGCTATATGTGAGCCTGCCCCTAATTTCCTTGACCAATGGCCTTTTAGACCAACCTATATTTGATGGAGCATTTGCATCTATACCCGCTTTTTGTGTCACATTTTAATCTGTGCCCGTTTTGCAAAAAAAATTGCAAGCATACCCGTGTTTTCGCATAACTTCAGCATACGGGCCTGAAGTAGTAAAGGCAATCACCCAAAACTTCAGCATTCTAGTAGCCGGGTGTGATGACCCGACCCTTCGTATCATGTGTTATAGCTCTGTTTCCCTCATTTCATGCTTCTTCATGTTTCGTTATCGGTAGGTGGTGTGTTAGAGTTGATTTGGATTGATTTTGATAAGAAATGAGACACTTAGTCTCTTTAAGGAAAGGTTAGTTTGGAAAACAAAAGTCAAATGGATGTTGACTTGTGAGTTAGAGGGCTCGAAATTAATTTTCGATAATTTGGTTAGCTTCGGGGGATGATTTGTGACTTAGGAGCGTGATCAGAAATTGATTTTGGAGGTCCGGGGTAGGATTAGACTTGAATTAACGAAGTTAGAATTTTGGCGAATTCCGGTTGATGGGTGAAATTTTGATTCGAGGGTCGGAATAGAATTCCGAGAGTTGATGTACCTTTGTTGGGTGATTTTGGATATGTGTGCAAATTTTCAGGTCATTCGGACATCGTTTGGTCGGGTTTTTGATCGAATGCGCATTTCGAAAGTTTTAAAGAAACTTAGGCTTGAATCCCATGTGAATTGATAGTTTTAGCGTTGTTTGATCTGTTTTGATGATTGGAACAAGTTTGAATGATGCTATGGGTTATGTTGGTGCTTTTGGTTGAGGTCCCGGGGGCCTTGGGATGATTTCGGATGGCTAACGGAGAGTTTAGACTTGGAAATTTGCAGCAGAAAATGCAGCAGCAGTGCAGGCCTGCTTTGGCCTTCGCGTTCGCGAAGGAAGGCTCGCGTTCACATAGAGTTGATGGCCTGGTGCATCGCGTTCGCAGAGTGTTAGCAGCTGAAGAATCACGTTCGCGTGGGAGGTAACGCGTTTGCGTAGAAGGAAATCAGGGCCTTGTGAATTTGTTCAGCGCGTCCGCGTCAAAGGCACACGTTCGCGTAGCTAGAGTTTCTGTTGGTTCGCGTTCGCGTGCTGGGAGCCGCGTTCACGTAGAGTTAAATTTTGGTCAATAATTTTTTGTCATCGCGAACGCTGGGGTGTTGACCGCGTTCGCGTAGGGTAAATTTGCACCTGGGCAGACCTATTTTTATAATATTTCATCCGCGAGCCTATGTTATTTTTCCTCCATGGTTGAGCAATTTTGGAGCTTGGGAGAGCTAATTGAAGAGGGATTCAAGGGGTATAGATCGGAGGTAAGTTTCTTAGCCTAAATACACGAGATTATGTTAGATTTAACATAGAAATTGGTTGAAATTCTTCAAAAAGGGGTAAAGCTAGGGCTTGAGTTTTTATATTTCGAAATGGAATTTGATAGGTCATTTGAGCTCGAATTTGGGAGTTCTTGGTATGTACGGACTCGTGACGAGACGAGAAATCCGGTAATGTGAGTTTTGTAATTTTTTGAGAAGCAGGCCCGAAGCTCGGGTTTTGCTAGTTTCGATATTTTTGCTATATTTCGATTGTTTTCGATTGGGTGTTGTCCCATTGGTATATTGTGATGTATTCGCTCTATTTTTTGTTAGATTCGACGCACGTAGAGGCCGGTTTGAGGTGCAAAGGCGTCGCGGGCTAGAAATTTCACCGGTTCGAGGTGAGTAATACTTGTAAATGATATCCTGAAGGTTTGAAAGCCCGGACTTGCACATCATAGTATTGTATTGTGGTGACTTGCACGCCAGGTATGAGCGTGGGGTAGAGCACCGTTGGGGATTGTGACTTGGTCTGTCCCGGTGGTCGATTTTACTGCGTGATTGACTGAAACCTACTTGATGCTATCATAATTTGGGCTGATTGCCATGTTTTGGGCTTCGTGACGATTATTTGAATCCTACAGGGATTGATATCACTATTTTTGCATTACTTTGCATATTATTTGATCTCGGTCCAAGGTTTTAAATACTGTTTTGCAAACTCAGCCATCTTTCAAAGAATTGAAAACTTAAATGATATTTTACTGACGTTTTGAGTTGAGAACTGCTATTTTACTATTGCCCAAGGGGCTTATGTGTATTTCTGGACTGAACATGGATCAGGCTACGCACCGCAGCAGTGATATATGTGCATTTCTGGACTGAGGATGGATCGGGCTGCACGCCTCAGCGGTGTGATTTTGATATTGCGCGTGGGCTATAGAAGCCCCTTCGGAGTCTGAACCCCCACAGTGAGCACGGGTACCCAAATGGATCGGGTTGCGCGCCGCAGCGGTCATGTGCATTGCATTGCATTCACGCATTGATTCTTGTTTGTACTACGTGGCATGACATTCAGCACTCTCATATCACTGTCATCTATGCTATTTCTTGCATTGTGTACTAGATACCCTGGTGTTATTTGTTAATAGAGTGTTGTGCCCGAGGGGCTGACTTGTGTGCGGACTTGCACTATCTGATATGCACTCAATTGCTTGACTGTTGGGAAAACGATATTTTCAAAAGAGGTTTTTAACTGAGCCAAATGTTTTCTAAAGGATTTTCATGGAATTATCGTTTTCTCAAGGGTCGTACTGTCCTATATAGTGTGATGGAGTGCTTTAAGTGTTTTCTTACCGCTCAGTTATTATTTACTCGTATTACTCATTGGGTTGGAGTACTCACTTTACTCCCTGCACCTCGTGTGCAGTTGCAGGTATTGTTCACCCGGTAGCGGGTTATTAGCGGATTGAAGGTATTGCTATTGAAGCTGAGCAAGGTGACCGCCAGCGTTAGCGGCACCGGACTTCATCTTTTCAATTTACAGATTTTATTTTGTATATATACATTACTGGCCCTATAGTAGTGTTCCTACTTCTTAGATGCTCGTGACTTGTGACACCTTGGTCGGGTTGTGTAGGGTTCTAATCCTGATTATTATTGTTGATAAGTTGTATAATTCTATTCATATATGTTTAAATAATACTAAAAGGAGGCGAATTGGGTTAGTTGGCTGGCCTTGTCTTCACGGGAGGCACCATTACGACCAGTGTGGGTTTGGGTCGTGACAAGTTGGTATCAGAACCTAGGTTACTTTGTCTCACGAGTCATAAGCAGGTTTAGTAGAGTCTCGCGGATTGGTACAGAGACGTCTGTATTTATCCTCGAGAGGTTGCAGAACCTTTAGGAAAACTTCACTTTATTGGAATTCTTATCGTACGTACTTGATTCATCTTGAGATATAATCTTGAAATTCCTTCCTCACGTCTGTATGCGCACATGAGCGCTCAGTATTATATGTGCTTTGATAGTTTGTGATTCCCCGATCAAGGGGCGAGATGTGATCTTCGTGAGTATGTTGGGCCAGTCTGAAGGACTTGAGGCCAGATCTTTACATATGGCTTGAGCACTGAGGTGCTGATTGAGTGAGCAAGTGTTTTGAACTTGTATGTTCGGTATTGTCCTTATTAGCCGGAATGGCAGTTGGATATCCATGTGATGAGTATGTTAGTGCTGCAAGGTGTATCTAAATGCCTTGGTAGTGATGAAGAAGTTTGCTGGATAATAAATTAACTGTTAAGTGCTCGATTCCTATTGTGATCTGATGTGTAGCCCCGAGTTATGGGCGCGTGAAGAATATTTTGTGTCTCCTAGTTGGGAAGTGAAGTACATTACGTGTGGCAATATGAGTTCAGACTCAGGAAGACTAGATGACTGTGTAACGTATATAATGGTGGAAAGGTGTGCTGAAATACTAAACTGAGGCGAAGCAGGGGGGTTATCTCCTGCGGAGTGTTCTTGGGTGGTACGATTCTTATGTATATTGTTAGAAGATATTATGTGTAAATGAAGAGTACGTGTTGAAATTTGATAAATTCGGGTCGCTTAAGAGAGTGGACCCAACTGATATGGGGATGAATGCGAGGTTTGCAGAGGATTATAGTACTAGATGATCTATGTTTTCATAAACTAGTAGATGATTTGAGTTTAATCTCACTATAATAGTGTGTCATCATTAGAGTAAAAGTATTATGGGTTATTAAATGTGTCCTAATAGATGGCTTCGAGCCAAGTTGGGGAGGTTGTTGTTGATTAGCTGATCGCACGGTTATGTGCTATGTTGTTTCCATTTCGAGGTATGCTGACGGATCAGTCCTGGTTGCAGAAAATGAGCCGAGGATGGCACGTGTGAAGGAAAATTTTGATAAATGTTATACGATGTTTCGTAGATGTGTGAAAATAATAGGATGTCTTGAGTTGTTATTGATAAAGAATGATCAGTGTATAGAGAAGGAAGATGTTCGTTTGTATTGGAATGAGATCATATCCTACGGTGTCAGAGTGCTTATAAGGCACGAGTGGTTCTATTCGTTAAGTCAGATAATTTACAGTTGTGTAAGAGTGAATGACTCTCGAGAATGGTTTTATTGTGTTCAAGATTTGGCATGTAATAATCAGGTGTCTTAAGGTTGTGTATGTGGCTAGGGACTGTGTTTTCATTAGAAAAGATCAAGACTTGTGGTATTTTATATTAGTTATGGGATTCTATGTATCAGTATCTGGAAAGTAATGGTAACGAATTTCAGATTCGCAGGAAGTTCTTCGGGGTAAAGTACTCTGGAATGTGGTATTTCTGGGAACGGTTGAGAGAGTATTCAGTGGCCATGGGTCTTAGACAGTGTGGTCTTATGTGCGAGTCTCGTGTGGTAAGCCTGGATTGAGGCATTGTGATGCTACAGCGAGGGAGAAATATCAAGTGGATGATGAACAAAAAGAGAAATTAGATAGATGGAATAGCTTGATAGTAGACCGAATCGGTATGGTAAGGATATGATTAATTCTTCGTATGTATTCGAGGTAATGAGCTTTTACTGGTATTGTGCAGCAAGGCTCTTGAGTTCTGACAGCTTGCTTAGCTTGGTTCGGGTAGAAGGATTCAGTCCTGGCAGTTTAGCTTGTGCAATGGAATTGGGAGAGAGAGTTCTTGATGAGTTTTACCGTGGTTTAGAGAAGTATATATTGCCTATGGGCATGCGAAGCATGGAATGTGTAATGATTCTTCTTCTAGATGGGATTGACGGAAGGTCTTGGATGGATGGGTTACAGTTCAGTTCTGAAAAGAAGTTCATAAAAATTCCTAGGCAACGGGTAGCCTCAGGTAACCAAGGAGATGGTACTGCTAATTGGAAGTGATTTGATGAGGGTATATGTTTCAGAAAAAGGGCAATGTGTCTAAGTTGATGGTACTTCGGTAGTATTGCGCCACTTTCTTGCTAGATTGACTGCTGATATCTGAGTGTGTTCGATGGCACATGAGAATTTTAGAATATCTTCGAAGAATGATTGGGAACTCGAGGTGCAATATGTATTTATACTGCAGAATTTGGGATCAGGTATAGTAAATTGTGTGCTATGTGGAGCTGGAGACTGGGAGTTCTCATGTTCAGGCTATGTAGTGGTTGTGGATAGTGTGTATTGGTACCGTTATCGGCTATTGGGGATTTGGAATCCTGAGTGGATCTTTCTTTCCTTGGTATATTAGATTCTGGATATGATATTGGGGTGTAGACTGGTTGTCTCGGTGTTGGGTTATTCTAGACTATTGTGCTATGGGTTATGTCGGAAAATACCACAGGTCGCATGGCGAGGTGCATCAGACTATGTTCTAGCAGAATGGTTGTGTTCCAAAGACCAGCGGACGGCTGGGAAGGATTGATTTCCTTAATTGGGCCTTTGTGGCGGATGTCAGTATATAGGTTTCTACCATTGATTCAGTTCCGGTATTGAGGGACTTTTTCGGATGCGTTCTTGTGGTCGGGCATGTCGTCGGGCGAGATTGTGGATTTCGGTATTGATTTGGTGTCGGCACCGTATCGTATGGCTCCGACATGAGTTATAGTAGTGGAAGAAGCAGCTTCAGGCTTCTTGGTAATGAGTTTGTTGGTAAGCTGATTGGATATATGTTTAGCTTGAGTTGGCTTGGTTGGCCCTGAGTTGTATTGTTGAGGGATAGGTTGAATCCATCATTATTGAGCTTGTTAGGGATCTAGAGAGATCTATGAGTTGCTTTTCTGTGCTGTGAGGCATTATGATTTTCGGACTGTGGGCACGTATAGTGCGGTACTATTGAGATTCATTGTGTTTGAGTTTTGTAGCTTACAATGCTATAAGTAGATATCATTATGCACTCAGTATGGTTACAACCGATACTCGGTATTTTGTTATAATGAGCAAATTTGGCTCGATGTGCATCTCCCTATGTGCGATATTTGTGTGGATCGGGTGGCACGCCGCCACGGGTATGTTATCTGGATCGGGTTGCACGCCGCAACAGTGTGATGTTGAGAATAGTTTTCCATATGTTACTTTGTATGCCTTGCTTCCTGGTTTCTGAGGAAAGTCCGTATTGGGTGTTAATCGGTGAATAGCGCATCGGTTGTGTCCTTTCAGGATTGAATGGTGTACGTTACTTGCTTCACCGTGCGTGTGATGGATTTTTTGGTTACATACATCAATTTGTGCGTGGCTGTCTAATTCAAGTATAGCGACTTGAGGTGCTTCATATGTAACAATGTTTGGATAAGATCGTGCATTGTATCAAGGCTACGTGGAGATTAGACCCTTCAGGGTAGATTCAGGTATTCTATTCCTATGATGTGGGACGGGGTCCCAGCCTTGTGTTGTGATGGTACTGAGGAGTCTGAGTTACAACTCTTTTGTTTGAGTCATTTGTCATGATTTGAGTGTGTTCAGACCGCCCATCATTGGTGTGTGGATTATTCAAGTCATGGCTTAGGCCTGTGATGAGGTGGCATATCACCAGGGTGGTGTGTTGAATCCGAGGTGATCATTGGAGTCATTAATGAATGCGAACAGATGTGATTTCATCTTGTTAGAGGGTTATATTGAGGTTTGGACCGGAAATCTATTGTGGTATTAGTGAACAAGGAAGTGGCTTCATGTATGGGTGACCTGAGGAATGGTTACGGTTTATCACGTGTTTTATTTATCGTTGGCAGTATATGAAAGTGTTGGAATAAGACTTTAGCTAATAAGAGGTCTCGATCGGTATTTAGATATTGTGGGAAACTGCTGTGAATAGAGACTATCATTTCGAGTGTTGGATTGTGTGGCATAGTGTATGATTTCACCTGAGGTTGCAGGTGTGGGTTATTTCAGCTGGATCAAGTTTATTCTGAATATTAAAGTGAGGTTCTGATTTTGAGTATGACTTCGAAAAGTGCAATGTGGTCCTACGATTTATGGTTTAGATGGAATGTGAAATTTAAGCCGTGTTGTATTATCGGACCTATGTGAGATAGGGTGACGTGGGATCACCCAGGGTATATGCTTGGCAAGGTCATTCAGCTATCGGTTGGCTTCTAGGGCAACTCTGGGTGCGCTCGAGGATGAGCATTTGTTTAAGTTGGGGAGGATGTGACGACCCAACCCGTCGTCTCATGTGTTATTTCTCTGTTTCCCCCATTTCATATTTCTTCATGTTTCGTTATCGGTAGGTGGTGTGTTAGAGTTGATTTGGATTGATTTTGATAAGAAATGAGACACTTAGTCTCTTTAAGGAAAGATTAGTTTGGAAGAAAAAAAATCAACCGGATGTGACTTGTGAGTTAGAGGGCTCGGAATTGATTTTCGATTACTTGGTTAGCTTCGGGGGATGATTTGTGACTTAGGAGCGTGATCGGAATTGATTTTGGAGGTCCGGTGTAGAATTAGACTTGAATTGGCAAAGTTAGAATTTTGGCGAATTCCGGTTGATGGGTGAGTTTTTGATCCGAGGGTCGGAATGGAATTCCGAGAGTTGTTGTAGCTTCGTTGGGTATTTTGGATATGTGTGCAAATTTTCAGGTCATTCGGACATCGTTTGGTCGGGTTTTTGATCGAATGCGCATCTCGGAAGTTTTGAAGAAACTTAGGATTGAATCCGATGTGAATTGATGGTTTTAGCATTGTTCGATATGTTTTGATGATTGGAACAAGTTTGAATGATGCTATGGGTTATGTTGGTGCTTTTGGTTGAGGTCCCGGGGGCCTCGGGATGATTTCAGATGGCTAACGGGGAGTTTAGACTTGGAAATTTGCAGCAGAAAATGCAGCAACAGTGCAGGCCTATTTTGGCCTTCGCATTCGCATAGAGTTGATGGTCTGCTGCATCGCGTTTACGTAGTGTTAGCAGCTGAAGCATCGCGTTCGCGTGGGCGGTAACGCGTTCGCGTAGAAGGAAATCAGGGCCTTGTGAATTTGTTCAGCGCATCCCGCGTCAAAGGCACGCGTTCGCGTAGCTAGAGTTTCTGTTGGTTCACGTTCGTGTGCTGGGAGCCACGTTCACGTAGAGTTAAATTTTGGTCAACAATTTTTGGTCATCGTGAACGTGGGTCTGTTGACCGCATTCGCGTAGGGTAAATTTGCACCTGGGCAGACCTGTTTTTATAATATATCATCCGCGAGGCTATGTTATTTTTCCTCCATGGTTGAGCAATTTTGGAGCTTGGGAAAGCTAATTGAAGAGGGATTCAAGGGGTATCGGTTGGAGGTAAGTTTCTTAGCCTAAATACACGAGATTATGTTAGATTTAACATGGAAATTGGTTGAAATTCATCAAAAAGGGGTAAAGCTAGGGCTTGAGTTTTTATATTTCGAATTGGAATTTGATAGGTCATTTGAGCTCGGATTTGGGAGTTCTTGGTATGTACGAACTCGTGTCGAGACGAGCAATCTGGTAATATGAGTTTTGTAATTTTTCGATAAGCGGGCCCAGGGCTCGAATTTTGCTAGTTTTGAGATTTTTGCTATATTTCGATTATTTTCGATTGGGTGTTGTCCTATTGATATATTGTGATGTATCTGCTCTATTTTTTGTTAGATTCGATGCGTGTGGAGACCGGTTTGAGGGTCAAAGGCGTTTCGGGCTAGAGATTTTTCCGGTTCGAGGTGAGTAATACTTGTAAATAATATCCTGAGGGTTTGAAACCCCGGACTTGCACATCATAGTGTTGTATTGTGGTGACTTGCACGCCATGTATGAGCGTGGGGTAGAGCACCATTGGGGATTGTGACTTGGTCCGTCCCGGTTGTCGATTTTACTGCGTGATTGACTGAAACCTACTTGATGCTATCATGATTTGGGTTGATTGCCATGTTTTGGGCTTCGTGCCGATTATTTGAATCCTTCAGGGATTGATATCACTATTTTTGCATTACTTTGCATATTATTTGATCTTGGTCCAAGGTTTTAAATACTGTTTTGCAAACTCAGCCATCTTTCAAAGAATTGAAAACTCAAATGATATTTTACTGACGTTTTGAGCTGAGAACTGCTATTTTACTATTGCCCAAGGGGCTTATGTGCATTTCTAGACTGAGCATGGATCGGGTTGCGCACCGCAGTAGTGTTATGTGTGCATTTATGGACTGAGGATGGATCGGGCTGCGCGTCGCAGCGGTGTGATATTGATATTGCGCTTGGGCTGTAGGAGCCCCACCGGAGTCTGAACCCCCATAGTGAGCGCGGGTACCCAAATGGATCGGGTTCCGTGCCGCAACGGTCATGTGCATTGCATTGCATTCACGCATTGATTCATGTTTGTACTATGTGGCATGACATTCAGCACTCTCATATCATTGACATCCATGATATTTCTTACACTGTGTACCAGATACCCTGATGTTATTTGTTAATAGAGTGTTGTGCCCGATGGGCTGACTTGTGTGCGGACTTGCACTATCTGATATGCATTCAATTGCTTGACTGTTGGAAAAAAGATATTTTCAAAAGAGGTTTTTAACTGAGCCAGATGTTTTCTAAAGGATTTTCATGGAATTACCGTTTTCTCAAGGGTCGTACTGTCCTATATAGCGTGATGGAGTGCTTTACGTGTTTTCTTACCGCTCAGTTATTATTTACTCTTATTACTCATTGAGTTGGAATACTCACTTTACTCCTTGCACCTCACGTGCAGTTGCAGGTATTATTCACCCGGTAGCGGGTTATTAGCGGATTGAAGGTATTGCTATTAAAGCTGAGCAAGGTGACCGCCAGCGTTCGCGGCACAAGACTTCATCTTTTAAATTTCTAGATTTTATTTTGTATATATACATTATTGACCCCATAGTAGTGTTTCTACTTCTTAGATGCTCGTGACTTGTGACATCCCGGTCGGGTTGTGTGGGGTTGTAATCCTGATTATTATTGCTGATAAGCTGTATCATTCTATTCATCTATGTTTAAATAATACTAAAAGGAGGCTAATTGGGTTAGTTGGCTGGCCTTGTCTTCACGAGAGGAGCCATCACGACCAGTGTGGGTTTGGGTCGTGACACCGGGCCTGAAGTTCAGCTCTAGAGCTGAAGTTTTTGTATTGTAACTGGAAAACTTCAGCTCTAGACCTGAAGTTTTTTTTACCACTTATTAATATTACATATTAGAGCTGAAGTTTTTGTGTTGTAACTGGAAAACTTCAGCCCATCTATTAATATTACATACTGGAGCTGAAGTTTCTTCCTCAACTTTGGGTTTTCATCACCCTAATCTCAATGGTACCAAAGAGGTTGCAGCTAATTCTCACTACAATAGCTCACAATGGCTATATCACCTTAGTATAAAAAATGTTAGATCTGGTGATGTTGCTAACCTCCCTTTAATTTATTTTATCTGTTTGATTTTTCTCTAGTCATTATCTATACAATAAACTATCTTTGTCATCCTTCAAATATTCTGTTATTTTAATGGTAAAATTAATCTGGTAAGTTATATCTAGGCCTTTATTAATTGTTGTTAATAGATCATATTAAATACGAATGATTTGCAATGGTCTCAAAACTCTATGTTTGTGGCTCAAGACAATAGAATAGAGGGGAGAGAAACTTATCAAAACCCAGTATTGATAACCTTTTAAATACAAACTGAAAAAGGTTAAGTTTTGGACTAAAACTAATAACTGGAAAAAATAAGAAGAAGAAGAAATCGAAGGAGGAGAAGGAGGAGGAGAAAGGAGCTGAAGTTGTTTAAAAAGTGGGTACAAGTTAAAAGATAAAAAAATGGGTATATGTTAAATGGGGGCGACCAAATAGGGCGCCCCGTGCAATTTTTACCTATTTGATACACCAAGTAGATCTCAAATTCTCAATGGCTAACAAAATTGGAAATCAAATCAAAGCCCACTTTTGATGGATCCTCTTGTTAACCAATCTCATCCACTGTTACTCTTTAAGGGAGTGGAAAATTTCAGAATTAGCCTAATTTATAATTGATATTTAAAAATTAGTCATAGTTTTACAATTATCCAAAATTTAACTACTTTTTCATGTGAAAATAAAATATGGAAAAAAATACACTTAGTTAAAATCTAAATATATTCCAGTATAATAAATTGTAGTTCGATTTTTTTCATATGAAATTCCATCGTAATATACTAGAATTTATAATGTGCTAATTTTTTAACATAATAATGCTAGTAATTTATATGCAGAAAGATTTTTTCCTTGTTTCAGATAAGGGTAGTTTGCCCAGATTTTATCTTTGTAGTAAATAATGACTATTTTTTAATAACTTTATAAATATTTGCAAATTTTCAATTACTAGTTAAAAAATGGCCGACCCATGCTATTTATACTTAAGGGATATTATCTATCTGAAACGCTAGCACTATTATGCAAAGAGGAAATGCAGGTAGGGGAGGAGGTACAGTAGTGGGTGCGGGTTCGGCTAACCCAGTGACTTTTTCTGAAACCCTATATTTGTATTGGAAAATTTACCACATCTATATAAATATATTATGTTGAACCCAATAACAAAAGAAGTCTGGGTTCAATGGTAAGGGTTGTGGGTTCGCTGGAAAAAGATGATGGTTCGATTCCCCTTTAAAGCAGTATGTTATTTTATTTTATTTTAAATATTTTTTTCGCAAAACAACTTAACGACAACGTTTTCTTTATTTTCCTTTCAACAGATACTAAATTTGTTGTATTTAAAAGGAAAAGGCTGCAATATTACATAAAGCAAAGAGGAATTCACTTTTCAATAATATAATATATATAATATACTTATTTAAAAAGAAAAAGGTTGCACTATTACATAAAAGCAAAGAGGAATTCACTTTTCAATAATATTCTTCGTTCCACTTTTCACTTTCCTCTTTCTATCTATCAATAGGAATTCAAACCGAAATGGTCTGGATTCTCCGGCGAACCTTGTCGCCGATGTATATTCTTCTCTACCGACTTTCGCTGCCGATCGTATAAGTACAACTCCGATATTCTCTTTCATTTGCCTTATTGCTTCATCACTGTCACTCAGTACCTTCCGATCGTCTTAATCTTCAAAAATTAGTCAGTAGAGTGATGTAGTTTTAATGTGGAAATGAACCTTTTTTAGATTGCTTTCTTTTGATCATTTATTTTTATCAGTTTACTTGCTCCGCCTCTGTGTTGGAATAGAGTCATGTTTCACTTACTGCTATACTTATGCCCTTATTAAGAAGAAAACTTTCATGTCTACAGTAGAGCTACAGTGGAAGAAAATCCAGTGCTTTTTTTCGAGACCCTGTATTTGTAATTTAGAACTCATACACTTAGAATCCTAGCTCCGCCTCTGAATGCACGGATATTTAATTAGTTAATCCTCCTAAATTATTGGGATTACATGTGGGGTTTCATGTTGAGCATGTAGTATATAATTTATAAGTCGCGTTTGGACAATGCGAGTTCTAAATTGCAATCGACTAATGCGATATAGAAGTCTATTCATGTAAAAATCCCTTTTTATTAACATTCACTAAATAACTTAAGTGTGAAAATCCTTATATATCCATTATCCAACATAATATTATAAATTATTTTGAAAATCCATGCATTATTTTATAACTTACAATTATAGAATTATCATATGTGAAAATCAGTAATATTTAATTAAATAAACACGTAATTGAAAAATTCGTAGATCATGAATGTATTTTCTCCCATTTGGATATGTTGGACTTAGCTCGATTTTGTGGCACAAAGCACCAATTTTAATTAAAATTGCTTTAATTAATTATGTGCCACCAATTTTAACAGTAGTATTTTAATTAATGGAACTTTATATATGGTTTGCCGATACATACTTTTTTATCATCAAAAAGTGTGGCGAAATGGTTGTGATCTCTCTATCTTAATCAACGATCTCGAATTTAAGCTAAGAATTTCTTAATAAATACTACTGTTTTACACCTCGTAGTTGGAATTCCTCGTACAAATTTAAATTAGTCGGGTCAATGACTTTGGATACTGAATAGTTAACCAAAAAATAATACACGCGTTTCATTATAGCTTAGACGAATGTAATTCCTGTTTGAATATATAAAAAATTGATTAGTTAATTATCTACTTCTTTAAAAAAAATCCAATTTAGTTATAAAAAGAAGTAACAGCGGAGATAATTAACTAATGATCAATTAGATGGTCCTAAAAGACAAAATTACTGATTAAAAAAAAAAGAATCATAAACGGCGCAGACGCATAAATCATTTCATCAGATCTGTCATAATTCATAATTTGTCTGAGATATCAATATTATTGTTAACGAAAACTTTTGAATTTTGTTATATACTTTTAATTTTTAACTAAGAGTAAGATTGTAAACAAAACTGTATCCAACTTAAAATCGAACGCATATTATTATACATTATGTTGTGTTAATCTATTTTCAATGTGATGAACTAACTATTTTCCACGAAAAGTATATGCATTTAATAATTCAGAAATTATTTACCCCACTTAGGAGTGGGCATCGGTCAGTTCGGTTCGGTTATGAATATTATCGGTTTTACCTATTGGTTATCGGTTCACAAATATCATAACCCGATAACCAAACCGATAAGATATTAGTTATCGGTTATCGGTTTACCCGATAAGAAAAATAACTAAAACTGTTTCGCAATGTATAAAACAGTTTCGGTATAAAAACTGTTTTATAAGATTTTACGAACTATTTTGCTAAAACTCTTTTCAGAACTGTTCTATTTCACAAGAATTTGAATTTACTGCAACATCCAATAAAATAAACACTAACCAGAGTTTCTATCTTTCATTCTTCAACCCAAAAAATATAAACAAAAATCCCAATATTAGTCAGCGACGAAAAAACAGAATATCAGTCATATTTTTACTTCGACACTTTCTGCAAATACAAGGGATCTAAATGAATAACAAATACAAGTGTTAGCCACGATGCACATATTTGTGATGCAATTTTTGTAAATGCAAAAGAAAAAGTGAGATGTTGAGTCACTACCCTTCGACTGCTTTAAAGACCCAACAGCTTCATCAAATAGTTCTGCTAAACATAGAACTAATAGTTCTGCTAACAAAACAACAATAGAACTAAATCTGCAATAATAGAACATAGTTCAACACTAATAGTTCAACACTTCAACTAATAGTTCAACACTATAATGCGACTGAAGAGTGAAGTGAAGATGCGACTGAAGAATCTAATGGATCCGAGAAATGATGTGAAGATGCGACTGAAGAGTGAAAGAAAGAAGCTAAGAAATGCGACTGACGCCGGCCTAAGTCTTGACGGGCTGACTGGTAAGGGCGTAATGCGACTAACGTCGGCCTGAGTCTTGACGAGCTGATTGGTGAGGGCGTGAGGCGGAGAAACTGAGAAAGAATAGGAAAATCAAAGAGTGAACTATGAATTATGAAACCCTAGTATGTATATACTTAAAAGTAAACTAGTAAAATTAGTTAATCCTTATTGGGTTATCGGCTTTATCCAATAACAGAATTGCCAAACCGAGCCTGAACCGATAATCTAATAAAAAAAAATTTAACCTGTTACTGAACCGTTAACCCAATTACCCAATAAATAATTAATGGTTTGGGTTATCAGTTTTACCCAATATATGTCCACCTCTAACCCCACTATTATAACTAAGACATTATAATTTCAGCATAATTTTATTAACAAACCAAACGACCCTTATCTGTAAATGTAAAAGCAACATTATATTTGTTGGGGCATATACTATTAACCATGCATTTGGATATAGTATATTCTAATATTATCATGGTTAAAAGTCTAAGTGAGAGATTGTTGGGATATATACTATTAACCAGGAGTGTGGTTTAGATATAGTATTTATTATGAAACAATTGTTTATTCAGTTTTAATAAAGTTTTAAATAGATCATATATTAATTTGTGTCCTTTGCTTATATAGTAGATGATTTAGTGTATAGAGTTTAGCTTATACACGAAAGATTAAATCATCGGTTCTTATAAGTATAAAGTTTAAGTTCACAATCTAATGATGGAATTGGACAACCCATCAGGAATGATTGCAGCGCAATATTAAATATAATTTATCTTGATTATGGGAATGGTTTAAATCCAACTTCTTGTGCTAGTACATTTTGTATGTATTGAACGGAGCAAGTAGAGATAAGTATTTTATACTTACTTAATAAAATAAACTCTCTAGCCATTTAAATGTACTTATACTCTTAATCTTGATATAATTATTATTAGTTGTGTACATTATTATTATTTTGATTTATTAAAAGGCGAGATTCTTTCGTGGGTCAATATGCCCGGCAAATTGGATAATAATGATGTACATTGGCGAAGTAATAGTTAGTTGATGGAATCCATGTCTCGGTTTAGAGATTGATGATACACCTTTATGAAAGCTTATAAGTTTTCATGTGTAAACCCG